>PVJN01032289.1:0-24265 GCA_004026805.1 Lasiurus borealis | reverse complement strand
GGAATACCTGGGGAGCTTATGGCCTGCTGAGGACATATAGCCAGAGGCTGACTATGTGATTGAAACTACAGAAAGCCTGTAGGCAGAGGCAGATCTCTGGGTGTTTCAACTCTTATCTCCTGGCTTCTGACATATATATACATACATATATATATATATATATATATATGCGTGAGTGTGTATATATATATATATATATGTGTGTGTGTGTATGTGTGTGTATGTATGTATATGTATATATATATATATATATATATATATATATATATATATACACATCTTCTTTATGTAATCATCTGCCACAACCTAACTTCATGTTACTCCTTCTTATATAGACGCCAAAAGTATGTTCTCTATATTCTCTTAGGAGCATCAATATTTCAGAGGGTCACATAAGGGGAAAGAAAAAGGTGAAGGGCATTATAAAAAAAAAAAAAGAACAGTCAAAAAATAAAAGACCTAACTTCAATGGAATTGATCCTTTATTTTTTATTTATTTTAAAGTTAACATTTACAGTGTGATTTGGGTCCCTGTAGCTGCATTTGTTGGGCTAATATTTCTGCTCTTACAATATCATTTATATGAGCATTATCATTGCAATTTTTGTCTAGTCTCTCTTTAAATGATATAGAAACTATGTCTCACTCAGAATTTTCACTCATCCAATTTTTAATAACCCTAAGAAATTACATTAATGGCCCTGAGTGTCACTGTCCTCACCTGTAAAATGGGGATAATACAGTATTTACGTAATTGGATTATTGTATAGATGATATATAACAAGTTATGTAAAATGAATATTGTTGGACGCAGAGCAGAAATGTTATGGAAATATGCTGAATTAAATTACAACTTCTCCAATCAAAGGCCACATTGACAATGTGCAGGTGTTTGGGGGGAGGAGGGTGATTAAATATGTGTAATTGAAATAAACCTTGTGGTATCTTGAATGAATGAGCAGTGCGAGGTATGGGATTCATCTCTCTTTATTCTCTATTTTACCTTTTTGACAGTTGATTTCATCTATCCCCTTGGTATAAATCATCCTTTTTATGTGTGTCTATAAAATTTCTCTCTCTGATGCAGACTTAACTTTTTAAATTCCAGACAGGTGCACAAAAGCTCTTTAAAGTCTCCATATCCAATGCTCAATTCATGTCATGAGGCTTTTTTTGACCTTTAGTTTGATCAAGCAATTCAAGAAGTAGAGCAATAAATAGAGCAGAAAATGAAACCTTCCCTAACTTCATCTGCAAATTAAAAAAATATTTTGGCATCCATACTCTCAGATGTATTTCTCTTCGTGTGCATGTAGCTAGAGATGGAAAGCTTGGAGGTTTAAGATATAGAAGAACTGGATGAGTTTATCTTGCAAAAAATAGAAAATTTTATTATTATTTATTTATTATTATTATTATTATTATTATTTATTATTTATTTTTTTATTGATTTCTAAAAGACAGGAAGGGAGAAGGAGAGAGAGAAACAGATTGGCTGCCTCCTGCATGCACCCCAACCTGGAATGGAATCCCCAACTTGCATATGTGTCCTGACCTTGACTCAAACCGGGGACATTTTGGTACAAAGGGATGACATTCAACAAACTAATCCACACCGGCCAGGGCAAAAACAAAAAGTACTATTATATGAGATTTGAAGATCAATTACAGCAGTGGTTCTCAATCTTCCTAAGGCCGCGACCCTTGCATACAGTTCCTCATGTGGCGGTGACCCCAACCATGAAATGTTGCTACTGTTATGCATCGTGATGTAAATATCTGCATTTTCCGATGGTCTTGGGCGACCCCTGTGAAAGGGTCGTTCCACCCCCAAAGGGGTTGCGACCCACATGTTGAGAACCGCTGCTCTGGGCGGATATAACTACCCCACAGTGTGCTTTAAACTTCACGCTCAGAACTGAATTTGCAAATAATGTCTAATCATGAGTTCTGGCCCAGATGACATCAATATTTTCCATGCGAACTTCACACAAGGTTCTGAGTACTCCATAATGCTAATAATAATAATCGTCATTGTCGTCGTCGTCATCATCATTGTCATCATCATCATCATCCATATTTATGAATAGCCTTCACAAATTTGTAAGAGGCTTCTTTTGTTTTAGAAAATAAAAATGGAAGCTGTTTTCTAAATCAAAGGGACTTTCCCTGTGATGTGGCTCAGTTGGTTGGAGTGTCAGGTCTACCCAAACAGGTCTCTGGTTTGAATTCTGGTCAGAGCACATACCTAGGCTGCAGGGTTTTTTGTTTGTTTGTTTGTTTGTTTTTAATATACTTTTTACAGAGAGGAAGGGAGAGAGATAGAAAGTCGGAAACATCGATGAGAGAGAGACATCGATCAGCCGCCTCCTGCACACCCCACAGTGGAGATGTGCCCGCAAGCAAGGTACATGTCCCCAACCGGAATCGAACCTGGGACCTTTCAGTCCGCAAGCTGATGCTCTATCCACTGAGCCAAACTGGTCTCTGCTAGGCTGCAGGTTTGATCCCCTTGTTAGGATGCATAGGGGCAACCAATATCCCTCCTTCCCCCCGTCCCTCCATCCCTTCCTTTTTCCCATTTCCTTTCTCCAAAATGTCCTTGGATGAGAATAAAAAAAAAGAAAAAGAAAAATCAAAGCGGCTTACTTTATTTTATGATGTACATATTGAAGAGATTTCGACTCCTGTATCCCAGGGAGCCTTGAACGGGAACCTCAGTAATTGTCCTGACACTTGTCAAGTCAGAAGATGACCGAGTTTACAAGCTGTCAGCGAATCGTCACTGAAAGTCCAGCTCAGGGTGGGATCGGAGCGGAGCCAGTGCCATCAGAGCATGGGCAGTGGCGTCCCAGGGCGGGGACAGTCACCGTGCAGCTACAGAAACACACCGCGGATGTAATGAGGCACCGGTGAAAACCGGATCATCCTGGCTGCGGATCTGAGAGGGAAGGTGTGGAGCCCATGCATGACTGAACAGGACCGCCAGACAAGTCTGATGAAGGCAATTCACACGTGAAATTCTATTATGAATAAAGGATTCCCCCTCTTCGCATGCAAATGACGTGAGGGAGATTTGTGAGCGGCCTTAATTAAAAATAACTGGGAGCTGACTGGCAGTCGGACATGCAGTCGGAGCCCGGCAGCCGGCTGCTAACGGGAGAGGAGCTGGAGAATTAATGACAAGCGAGCAGCTCTGGAGGAAAAAAAGGACTGGGTGCAGGCTGTCAGTCATCCAGCCTGTGCCTCCGTAATCAACCATCCTCCCGAGGATGCAGTCGGCCAGGCTAGCTCCTGCCACACAGCAATCGATAGCACGCCTCTCAGAGTCTAAAGGGACAGAGACTTTGTCAACACCATGCAGGTGTGGATACAGCCAAGCTCTGCCTTTCCCATTAGCAAGCAACTTAATCTTCTCTGCATATATGATTTCCCGCAGAAGGCATGCTGTCACAGTTATTAGCATACTCCTGCCATGATAACGAGGGGGAGGAGCAGCGGGATGGAGGCACTAGACATCCCCTGGAGCATTTGAAAGGTCACATAACTTTTAAAAGTTTTGTGTCTTAAACTCAGTGTAGTAACAATGGATTTCAAGTGAAAATGAAACTGGGTACATATAGATAACCTGAGCAATCTCTCATCATCAGTAAACTATGATGGCGATATTATTAATGATGATAGAATGAAACTTTACATTAACATTTTTTATTTTAATAATACATGCCTTTTATCTTGCATTGCACACACGTGTCATTCAAGGTAAATACCATGAAATAGGTATTATAAGTACTATTTTATGAATATTAAAACACCTGAAAAACATTAGGGTTAAAGCATTTCAAACTATAACTATAATGAATATATGGTATAGTTTACATTCTTTTTCTTATTTAAATCTCTCACACACACAAACACACACACACACACAAACACATATACACACCTCTTTCTACAGTAAATTATCCCTGTTTCTGCCAACACACATTTCCGAATTAACGTATGACCTGAGAGTTATAAATTCAGAAAAATCAAAATTTTATATGCAAATCAATTTATATAGGTTTTTAGAGAAGAAGGGAGAGGGAGAAAGACAGAATAGCTGGAGACTCCCAACCAAGTGAACCACACAGGCTGGGACAACAATTGAAAATTTTATAGAAATAAAAATGGAATATTTTCCTCCTAATATAGGAATAGGAAAAATAAAATGGGAGAAGATGGTTTGATATTGCAATATAGTAGCAGAATCACACAGAAACATGAGGCATTGAGTCTGAATTCTTACTATGTTACAGGTTCAATTCCCGGTCAGGCCACCTACCTAAACTGTGGTTTAATCTCATTGGGGGTTTGTTTAAGAGGCATCCTTTCTCTTACATCAACGTTTCTTTCTTTCTTCCCCTTCCTCTCTCTAAAATCAATAAAAACATATCCTCAAGTGAGGCTTAAAAATAAATACTAATTAGAAAGAACTCAGTGAAAAGAATGAATGGGGAAGGTCAAGTTGTTTGGATTAAATGCCCTTGTGGACATTTAAGTGCTTCAGAATAAGCTGAGGTATCAATATATCTTTCTCTCTCTTTTTTCCTTCTATCTCAATCTTTTCCTTTGCACTTCCTTTTTTTTTACTCCTTCTCTCCCTTCTCCTTTATAATACTAATCTCAGAGGTGAGCACTGTCGTTTCAGTTTTATTGGAAAAGAACCCACATGAAACAACTTGCCCGAACCTCAGGTAGTGAGCGAGAGCTGTTACCTAGCTTGGTTGGCACCCAAATCACACATTTAAAAATATGTCCTTGCTTCTCAAATCCTGGCCCGCTTATCCAATTTTGTCATTTTCTGGAGGAAGATATGAAACTCTGGTTATTGAATCACCGAGGAGCCCAATTTAGTTTTAGTTTGAGAATTGCTAACATTCGAGTCTAAATATTTCACAAAGCCTACTGCCAATATATCAAAGCAGCCTTTGATAAAATGGTATATTTTTCTAACATGATTCTTCGAGGATAAAAATTTATGTGAGCCAAATCTGCAGGTTTGTCATCTCTCTGTCTAGTGCCGTCTCTTTCGGAAATGGCCTGGAATAAGAGAGAATCCTTACAGAGTCGCTGAAACGGGAAAGCCACTCGGCTCTCCCGTGAGCCTGGAACCAAGACGCCAAAGGCTATTGGATTGAAGGAAGCTGTGCTTCTCTGAAGACACAATAATCTCTTGTCTCTAATGTTCTTCCTCTTTTTATTTTCTCATCTTTTGATCAGTTGCCCCTGATATATATTACTTCTGCAGACACCTGACTAAATATGGCAGCTTCAGACCATGTAAGAGAGAATATGATGGTGTCCTCATTGACAGTGGAAGGGGAGAGTCATGTACCCTCCACCCACTTGGCCGAGGTTGTGATGCTTACCAGAGAAGTTAGTAGAGACCCCTAAAATGACAGAGTGAAGGAGTGAGGGACAAATGATTAGCTTCTCTAAGTCCAATGTTGTCAAGCATCGAGGCAGGGTTAAGATAAAGACCTTAGGAGCTCATGGAATTCAGGACACATTAGCGGGAGGCAAAGGTGTAAGGAACTGAAATTCACAGCTTAACAAGCTCACTAATACTAATCTCAGTATTTTTTATTTATTAAAACCTTTTTGTTGTCGTTGACTGTATTACAGATGTCTCCCTTTTCTTCCTCTTTACCCACGTAATGTGTCAATTCCTATTCTGATTCCCAAAAACACTTCTCAAATCTCCCTCACAGAAGAGGGCCAGTGCCTTCACAGTTGCCTTTAGCCCTTCGCCTGTCTCTGCCAGATGAACTCCTGAGGAATCAGTGAGAAAGGAAAGCGGAATGAAGAAAAGAAAGTAGTTTTGTTTACAGAATGGGAGAAAAAGGAAAGGAAAACAGGATGAGAGTTGAACCACATAACACAGACAAGAGGGTAAGACATAAACAAAGGAGCACATAAAGGGAACGAAATCCTCGGGGAATGTGGGTATAAAGAGACAAAATACAGTATTGATGGATTTTTAAATTTAATATTTTAGTGGTTCTGAACTTCTTACTGAAACGCTTGATTGTTTTGATAAACTGTGGTATAATCAATATTGACATTTCTGGGTTGAGAATTCATAGAATAAGGATCTGACCGAACTAAGTGGCTGTAGATGTTTCAGACATGAAGAAGGAACATCTGTCTGCGGGAAAGTGGAATCCTCCAAGCACTTGACGTTCTTGGCATGACCTTTGCATGGGCTTTAGGGAGTGGATCCAGGAGCGGTAGTGAAGGGCGAAGGGAGAGGCAGGGGGAGGGCGGAGCATTGAGTTCCCCCTGAATGCCAGCGTGCTAAATAGACCTCTGATGCAGCGATTAATTCTTCCCCTTCCTTCTGAGACGTTACCTCCACTGAGGCGAGTGATGTGATATCCCCACAGCTCAACAGTGGCCAGGCTTTCATTGAAACCCTTCCTAATTCCTCAAGCCCACTTTCCAACCCTTTCTCTCAGAGAGAAGATACAAATATTTTTCTTATTTTCATTTATACTTAAGATGTAATTTGTCTCATCAATAAATCTATAAAGAGCCCGCCGCAGTGTCTCAGCTGGTTGAGCATCATCCTGGGCACCAAGGCTGATGACTGGATTCCCATTCAGGGCTCAGATAGAAGGCGGCTCCTCCATGTGTCTCTCTCACATCGATGTCTCTCTCTCTCACCTCCTCTGTCTTAGCATGTTCTCAGGTGAGGATTAAAAAATATCTGCAAACAACCTGTGCTAGGGATGATGTGGAGGAAAGTGAGTCCTCATGCCTTGTTGTTGGGAATGGTATTAGTGCAGCCACTGTGAATAACAATATAAAAAATAGAGTGGTCCTCACAAAATTAAACACGAAGCTGCCTTATGACCCAGCAATTCCCATTCTAAGCACAGTGGTACCTCGAGATACGAGTGCCCTAACATATGAGATTTTTGAGATATGAGCCGTTGAGCAAGGGATTTTTGCTTTGAAATACGAGCAACATTTGAGATAGGAGTAATCGCGCGGATCGGCCATCTGCACATGACCCACCAGTTTACCTCCACTCGAGCATCTCATAGTTTCCCATGCCTCAAGGTTACGGAATGAATTAAACTCGTATCTCGAGGTGCCACTGTATACCTCCAAGGAAACCCAAAACACTAATTTGAAAGATTATATGCACCATTATGTTCATTGCATCATTATTTGCATCATCCAAACTATGGATGCAACCCAAGTGTCCACCAATAGACAAGTGGATAAAAAAGCTGTGATATCGGTATACAATGCAATATTACTTTGCCATATAAAGGAATGAAATCCTACCACTTGCAGCAGCACAGATGGACCTAGAGGGTATTTTGCTAAGTGAAATATGTCAGAAAGAAAAAAACACACAAATGGTTTTCCTTACATGTGTTATTTAAAGAACAAAATTAAAAAAAAAATTGACTGATAGACTGATGGTCAACAGAGGAGAGAGGGGATGGGAGACTGGGTGAAAAAGGTGAGTTTAAGAAGTACAAATTGGTGATTATAAAATAATCATGGGGATAGAAAGCACAGCATATAAAATATAGTCAATGAGAGTGTTATAGCTATGTAGGAACCAAGTGGATCCAGGAAATATCAGGGGGAACACATTGTAAAGTATGATTTTCTAACTATGTTGTATACCTGTAACTAATAAAAATAATATCTAATGTGAACTGTAATTGGAAAAAAAATTGAATGTAATTAGTTAAAATTTGACTTCCTTCTTAGACAGTTGACTATCTACAATGCAAATATGAGTCAGTCATGATGCGGATTGCTATGGTATTCATACGTCCTTAGCTCTTGGCTTCTATATTTTAATTTCTATAAATAGAAAAATTCCTCTGTGCTATGTTTGGAATTGAACATTCTTTTATAAGGCTAGAGACCTTGGGAGGGTTTCAGAACAAAAAAAGTTGGGACATTTCTGAGTTTTTTTCAGAAGGAAAAGCAATAAGTTTAACCATAAGGCCAAACTCCTTTCTGCAACGTTTTGGAGAGCTTTCAAGGAAAATGTGTATAACGGAGAAGGTACCGCAGAGAGGAGTTCACCAGGGAGATCTTTTTAAAGGAAAAAGGGGAAAGTGTGAGCTGCCGAGTGACTGTCCAGGTCCAAATCCTGGCTTCACAGCTTTTCAGCTGGTGACCTGAGGGAGAAGACAGTCTCTCCCAGATCCCATCTCCTCGTCCATAAAACAAGGTGATACCATGATTATTGCATCAAGTTGTAGTGGGATTTAAAAGAGTTACAACGTGATAAGCCCTGACACCAAAGTCTGGGACATACAGTAAGGGGGCTGTAATTCTCCTCATTGTCATCATCCTCCTGTATGGCTTTTTCCTTTCCACCTCTCCATTTATGTCTCCGAAGCGTCCTCGGGAAACTGTGGATTGTGCACTGGAGATCCAGGGAGGCGATGACCTCATTTGCAACCACGTGCAGGGGGGAGAAACACTGGACGCAGGGCTGGGGCACAGCCCACTGGGGGTGTCTGTGTATCTGCACCTCTCACGTGAGCTTCCAAAGCCTCATTTCCTCCGACCTGAAATCAGGGCCGTCAGCTCATTTGCTCAGAGCCCCTCCCTGTAAGTCTGCAATTCACATTAAAATACTCTCTTACTCCTTCCCACCATGCTGTTGAAACCATGAACCCAGAAATAAAGTCACCAAGGCCTTGTAAACAGCATCCTTTCATTGTTTTTACATCGCAATTAGTGAAACCTTGGTTTTTCTAACAATTATTATATTTCACATTTCACAAATAATGGATTCCCCAGTTTTAAGGTCTGAAATACTATAAAAAAGGATATTAAGTTTTTGTGTCAGAAAACAAAATTAATAATATTTATAGGACACATGAATTAAAAAAAAATACATGCTATTACTGTGCCATAATTAAAAAATAATAAATTTAGCCGAAACCGGTTTGGCTCAGTGGATAGAGTGTCGGCATACGGACTGAAGGGTCCCAGGTTCGATTCTGGTCAAGGGCATGCACCTTGGTTGCGGGCATGTCCCCAGTGGGGGGCATGCAGGAGGCGGCTGATTGATGTCTCTCTCTCATCGATGTTTATAACTCTCTATCCCTCTCTCTTCCTCTCTATAAAAAAAAAATCAATAAAATATATATTAAAAATAAAAAATGCTAAAAAATAATAAATTTAGATATTTTTTAGACACTGTGTAACATGGACATGCCCTCATTATAGGGTAAAATAAAGTAATTATGGTACCTTTAGTTGACACGTGTTGGAAGATCTGGGAATTACATCCAAGCCCCTTTCATTCCAAAGACCTGCTTTTTCTACCGTGACATAAAAAAGCCACCAAAACTCAGAGCATCATCAAAGGGAGCACCCATTTGGTAGTATCCTGAAATGGTAGGAAGGCCAGGAAAAGTAACGCAGAAAATGATGACATTAATCTAACTGCTTGTAAGCATGACTGGACTCTCGTTATTGGTATTCTTCTGAGGATTTCACAGGGCGGGAAAGGACCCGGGAGTCACTTAGTCCAGAGATGAGGATGCAGCCGGCCTGAGATGCGCCTAGGAACTGAGACGCTTTCCCATCACCAGGTGGTGCTAAAGGCTGGCCGAGCTGGAGAGCCACTCGGAAGCCCCAGAGCTGCAGTTTTCAAACAGCAGCAGCAGCTCCTGGAAAAAGGTGGAAAGGCACTTTCTCAGGCTCTGCCCCCGCCTGACAGGCACAGATCAGTAGTTACAGACAGACAGGAGCATGCAAAGTGCAGCACAGGGGATATAGTCTGTAATTCTGTAATAACGCTGCATGGTGCCAGGTGGGTAGTGAAAATATTGGCAGAGGGGGGGGGGGCTGGTAAAGTATGATTGTTTAATTGCTATTCTTTTCTTTTTTAATATATTTTATTAATTTTTTTACAGAGAGGAAGGGAGAGGGATAGAGAGTTAGAAACATCAATGAGAGAGAGACAGCCATCAGCCGCCTCTTGCACGCCCCCTACTGGGGATGTGCCCACAACCAGGATACATGCCCTTGACCAGAGTCAAACCCAGGACCCTTCAGTCTGCAGGCCAATGCTCCACCCACTCAGCTAAACTGGCTTCTTGACTTGAAACTAATACAATTCATCTTTAATGTAAGCACTAATTGAAAAAATATATATATTAAAAGAGGAAATTCCAGGGTGAGGCTCACCAAGTTTGTTTCCACTTTATTTCCTTGAGCTCTCTAGGTTGCTCTTAAGCCTGCACGAGTTTGAGAACCACGGCTCAAGAGTGTCAAGAACAGTAGACACGTGGAGGAAAATGGAGAGAGACTCTGTGGTCATCAGAGGCTCTGATGGCAACCAGGCCATCTTTTATCTTCCACTTAAACACAGTAGAAAATAATACTGTAGGGCCTGGGTGCCCTGTGTAGGATCTACTCTCTCCGTCACCCCGAATATTCCACTTTGTGGGCACTTGAAGGAAATGGTTTTAGACACAAGAAGGAGAAATACTGTAGTTAGCCATGCCCTGATATCTGTCTAGCCTCAGAAGAAAATGGCAGAGGGAAAAAGAGAATTGCCCTTCGGCCTGCCTTGGGTTTGAATACAGGCTGAGCTGCTTAGGGTGGTAACCTGAGCACATTGTTTGATCTCTCTGCACCTCAGCAGTTGGGGATGTTGCAGGGTACTTGGTGGTTGTGGTCCTACTGTGCGCTTCAGGGAGGGCCAGGGAAATGGGCCTCAAGCTTCTGCTTTCCCTTTATGTGCACAGGTGGGAAGAAAGCCAAGGTGGTCAGACTCGATGACTGGGGCGTCATCAGGACCCATCAGAGCACTTTTGTGAATTTCACCCCCAAACATACATTCTCCATTAGAGAATTACATTTTCTTGCTCAAAGCACTTGAAAAGGGGGCCTAGGAATATCTGGGAGCTTTTGAAGAAGTTAATTTGTCCCTTGCACCAGCCAAAATGGCTGGGCGAGAATATCTGCAGTATTATCCACACTCTGTGTTTAATTTTAAATGTTTTTAGTAGCCGCACTTAGAAAGCAAGGGATATAGGTAAAATCAACATGATTGATTCTATATTTTTCTCAGCTCAATATATCATCATCTCCACTTGTGAGCTGTATAAGACATTATTAATGTGATATTTATATTATTTTTCATTAAGCCTTTGGCCTCCAGTGTGCAGTTTATACCCACAGTTCATCTAGATTCAGGTGTTAAATTCAGCCTCTCTGACTGCATCTGCAGTGCCTATTAGCCACTCCTGGCTTGTTGCTACTGTACGGGGCAGCACAGCCATAGTGAATGGAAGCCATTGCAGATCTGCGGGCAGTAGATAAATGTAAGATACCGAGGTTGGTGAAGTAAAGTAGAAACTAATCCTATCCTTAAGTGTCACCATTCGTCCTTTCTGTTTGCTTAAACATATATTTACCCTCCTTCACAACATAGCAAAAAAATTGCACCAGCAGGAGAAAATGGTCATTATTCAATGACCTGGAAACGTAAGTACCATCGAAGAATCTGACAATTTCAACCTGCATTCTATCATGAACCTAAACGTCAAGACTTTCCTTTTATTTTCCCATGATCTCCATTTTGTGACCAGACAGTCAATAGGTCCAGGCTGTGCCTGTCACTGCTTGAGCCAGTTCAGCAGAGACAGGGTTGAAGCATAGATGAACATTTATTCTCATAACGCCAGCAGTATGGGGGAGCAGCAGGCGGTCCACAGAAATCTGCTCTCCACCCGTCCATAAGCCAGCGGCTTATATGGGGACTAAGATTCCTTGGGGAAGTAGGCAAAAGGGAATGGCAAATGGGCAGTTTACAGGCAATGTGTGCTGGGCATTTGCAAAGGCATGTGAGTGTGTAAAGGGTTGGGGATTCTGGTTTTTGCAGCAAAGTGTCAATCTTTCCTTGAGAATAGGCAGCTCCCAGATGGGGAGCATGGGGTGCATTTTCACATGAACCCCTAGGTCCCTGCTTGCAACTCTCAGCCAGGTTAGGATGTGATTTCTTTCTTCAAAACAAAGCACTCATGATTAACAGATTATAATTACTTTTTTCTTAAAATTATAGCCTGTCGCCAACAGTCTATTTCTGCGCCTATCAATTCGACCTCTATTTTATTACTATCCATTTCTATGCATCTGACTTAATGCATTAAAAGTCTTTTTTAGTAAAGTTGCTTCTTTCACTTATTTTTCTTCTCCCAGTCATTGTTTATGGTCCTATAAGAGTGAAGAAGGGAAGGTGGGAAGCAGCATGCGTTGATCTGAACTGGTTGTGTAAAATCAAATTGGAGGCAAAAACAATAAAAGAAAGAGCACACTGAATAAAGTGGGCGTGTCTCTTGCTACATGGGCTGCTATACAACTTGGGTAACAGCATTTTCTCTTGCTGAGTGGTATTGGGATGAGCCAGGACTCAGAAGCCTCTGAGAGTCTTCCTGAGGACAGGTGGCAAACCACAGGGATGCAAAGTGACTCTGGCCTGCAGCATCTCTCCTGCTTTTTGAACTTGGCTTTGTCCTCCATCCCATGTGTCAGACCCAGAAATCCAGGCAACAGCTGGCAGGAGGCATGGTGTGTAATATAAATACAATGGCGTCTCTGCCTAGGTAACTACTATCTTTCCTCTAGGGCAGCGGTCCTCAACCTTCCTAATGCCACGACCCTTTAAGACAGCTCCTCATGTGGTGGTGACCCCCAACCATAAAATTATTTCCATTGCTAATTCATAACTGTAATTCTGCTACTGTTATGAACTGTAATGTAAATATCTGATAGGCAGGATGTATTTTCATTGTTACAAATGGAACATAATTAAAGCATAGGGATTAATCACAAAAAACAATATGTAATTATATATTGTGAAATATTTATTTCTAATTACAAACAAATAAAATTTTGTCTTGAAACGAGGTGTAGCATAGGTAACAGCCTTAATATGACAACAGTAAACTACATTGCTATACTTTGCTATACCTAGGAGCGGTCTGTTGGTTCCTAAGACCATGGGAAATAGGTGTTTTCCAATAGTCTTAGGCGACCCCTGTGAAAGGGTCTTGCGATCCCCAAAGGGGTCTCGACCCAAAGGTTGAGAACCACTGCTCTAGGGCTTTGAGCTACACCCAATTGGCATTGGATTTTTATTTTTCCCTTCATCGATCTGACTGCACACAGATTTCCCTGGTTTCATATAACTTTTTCAAGCTACTAGGACACCAATTTAAAAAGTGCTAATGCAACGACAAGACTGAGGGTCATTAAATAATGAATGCAGCTCGGTGAAGACCTACATGCCGGGAAGCAACTTCTCTTCTGGGAAAAGCCAGCTGAGCCCTTGGGGAGGTCTGACTGCTATTTCCTTGGCTTCCCCTTCAGTGGCGGCCACCTCTTCCCTATGTGTGACGAGCGCTGGAGAAGAGTGATGGAGGGAAAAAGAAGCCCCATGCCTGTACCATCCATGTGGGTTTTAGAGAGGAGACAGGGGTAACGGAGGATGGGGAAGGGCATTCTCCTCTTCTGCATTCCTGTCAGTTAAAGAAAGAATTCCACAGCTTTTGCAAATGAGTCAGCATCTTTTTTAAACATGTTTTTATTGATTTCAAAGAGGAAGGGGGAGAGAGAGAGAGAGAGAGAGAGAGAGAGAGAGAGAGAGATCAGATGTCTACTGCACATCCCCTATTGGGATTCCAGCCCGTAGCCTGGGTATGTGCCCTGACCAGGAACTGAACTGGTGACCTCCTAGTGTATGAGATGCTGCTCACTCAACTGAATCACATGGGCCAGGCTAATCATCGTTATTTTAATCTACAATGTGTACTTAGTCACCGTTATGATTTCATTGGGAAGAATTCTCTCTCACTCATAAATGGTATTTTTTTTACCTCTGCTGTATTTATGGAACTATAAATAGTCCGATCCCCATCTCTGAGGAGAAAATGACTGGGAAATATGTAGGCGGAGAGGTGAACAGGATGTGGGGTGAGGGTCGCTGTTGACCTTTAGCTGAAAAACAGTGATGTGGATTTTCTTAGATGCCAGGCGCAGTCTTAAGTGGAAGTTGAAGGGAGGGAGAGTATTTTCTCAGAATACAAAAAGAAAATTGACAATTAACTGCCTTCACCCTTACACCTCTCTTCTGTTCCACCCCCTCCCCAAAAACAATAGCCTTCAAAGGGGATCAGTGGAATCGTTCAGGAAGAGATCAGACACCCACATTTGGGAAATAGTAGAAGAAACTTAAGCCTCATGATGGCTTCGCCATAAAAATGTCTCCTTCCCCTTTTAATCCTGGAATGATGTGATCCTGTAGGGAGAGTGGGCTTTTGCTAGCAGAAACCCTTAGCCAACTTGCTTTGTCGCGGAGAACGTCTGAGGAAGAAGGCGTGCTGATGACTCAAGGGTATCATTGGCCAAAATCTAGGAAGGACCACATGGCATCAGCCATGGCTGAGGACATCCATCTCCCATCTATGGAATCTCTGAACAGTGACATGTTAAAGAAGGCTCATCAGGCGTCTCAGAAAGCACTGTGCGCCTCAATATAAACTAACTATGGGGTGTGAAACGCATGTGAAGACACAGAAATAGCACTATGGACGAGCCCAGCCTGCAACTTACACCGAACTAATGAAGGCTGGCAGCGGGAAACACCGCTTTTCTAGAGCCATCAGCATCTGCTCCATCCGATGACCTAATAAAAACCCCGCGCAGATGCGTTTTATGGCCTGAGGGTGTTCTGCGGGGAATGGATCAGACACAGCGAACACAAGCCAGACCTTCAGTTGAATGCCCGCGCTGGCCCCGGGCCGCACGCCTGGCCAAGAAAAGCTCGCTAAATGGCACAGAGAACAGATGAGTCCTGTTACTGGCAAAGAGAAATGTAGTGGGGGCAGCTGTAGGGTTGTTGAGTTGGGGTGATACACATTTTAGTATGATCTTTCTCACACATTCGCTCAGGGGGTAGTGGGGGTGTAGATTCTAGGATGAAATGAAGCAAAATCATAGTTGGGGAGCAGAGAGCTCAAATCCCCACTCCACTGATGCATTTGTTTCTGAGACATTCTTGACAATTAGCTCAGTCTGTTCTTGACTCTGTAAATCACCATTCATTTTTTTAAATATATTATATTGATTTTTACAGAAAGGAAGGGAGAAAGATAGAAAGTCAGAAACATCAATGAGAGAGAGACATTGATCAACCACCTCCTGCACGCCCCACAGTGGAGATGTGCCCGCAAGCAAGGTACATGCCCCCGACCGGAATCGAACCTGGGACCTTTCAGTCCGCAAGCCGACGCTCTATCCACTGAGCCAAACCAGTCTCGGCATGTTCATTTTAAACTCCACAACTGTTCAAGCTGTATTTACTGCGAGCCTGGCCAGTGCAAGGAATGTGGGATATACTTAAGAACATTTATTTTGCATGTAGTTTACAGTGATGGGAAAAGACAAAAATGAAACAAACAAAAACAATCAATCCCTAGCCTAGCACACACTTGTATTACTAAAACAATTTTAAAGAGGTTGACATTTTGTGAAAGGAACCGTGTGACATGAAGAATAATATGATGGGATCAGCTCCTTTGGATTGGTGGTCATGGATGGATAGAGGAGACATTTGACTTTAGACTGGAAAATGATGAGGTCAGGAATTATTGGTGAGCCATCTATTCTAATGATGTAAATGCGTGTGAGACCTATTTTTTTTGTAGGGAGTACTTATCAATTCAACAAACATTTAGAGATTTAGAGTGTGTGTCAATGGGTCAGATATGTGCTAGGTAGCACACACACTTTTCTATCGAGGCATTCTACCCTTAGTATGGTTATAAAACTCAATAAATATATTGTAATATATTGTAATATATAACACCTTACATCAGATATAAATTTAGCACAATTGAATGCAGAATTGACTTTTCTCTTGAAGATTTAAAAGAGAAAATAATGGTTAAATACTGTGCAACGGATTGAATATCTGTTATGGGAGAATGACCCAAGTGCAAAGGTCAACATGCACTACCTAGCTGGTGTGGCTCAGTGGTTGAGAGTCAACCTATGAACCAGGAGGTCCTCATTCAATTCCTGGTGGTGGCTGCAGGCTTGATCCCCACTAGGAGGTGTGCAGGAGGCAACCAATCAATAATTCTCTCTCATCATTGATTTTTCTATCTCCTTCCCCCTTCCTCTCTCGGAAATCAATAAGAACCTATTTTTAAAAGAAGATGTACTTGAATGGGACAACAAAGGAAAACTTAACAAAGGATTTCAGAGTAACTGAAAGTGGTGTGGGAAATTCAGTATAAAACGGGAGAGTTGTAGGAAAGAAAGATTTATCTGGAGAGTAAATGTCAGAAATCATATATCAAACAATGATGGATATGGGCTTCGGGGATCTCTAGAGGGCTCTAAAACATTTAAAACAGGAAAATGAAATTAATAATAATAAAAATAAAAGTAATAATAATAGAAGAGAGAATTTGGAGGAAGAAGTAACATTTATTGAAAGCTTAATATACAGCAGGCCTTTTCATAAGAACTTCATTTGTAGTAACTCAGTCCTTACAAAAATCATTCATCTGAAGAAACTGAGGCAGATGGATGTCTGTTAAGGTCTGAAGAGCTATGTATGTCCATTTTATGGTTAAGAATCACATGAATGATTACATTAAGGATGCGGTATTGTGAACATTGCCATAGCCCAGGCATAGCAATAAAAGTGATTAAATCCACCTGCAATAGAGACTGCTTCACATTAGCTTGGGCACTAGAAGGAACGCATAAGAATAAATATATTAAGGTTCCAATTATATTAAATTCAAAATAGGAAAATGTGTTTTATAGGTAACATAGGTCCAGAGAAAATGTCATTTATTAGTGGTTAATCTATAAGGAAAAAACATTAAAGAAATGGTAATAGCATAAGCCACGAAGGAAAAAGAATCATGAAGTTGGTTTACTTTTACAGGAAAATGCCGAGGCTACTATCAGATAAGAATATGGAGGTACCTGTGAGGTTCACAATTATTGTTTCTTTTTTTTTAATACATTTTATTGATTTTTTTTTACAGAGAGGAAGGGAGAGGGATAGAAAGTCAGAAAGATCGATGAGAGAGACAACGATCAGCCGCCTCCAGCACGCTCCACGCTGGAGATGTGCCCGCAAGCAAGGTACATGCCCCCAACCAGAATAGAACCTGGGACCTTTCAGTCCGCAGGCCGACGATCTATCCACTGAGCCAAACCAGTCTTGGCACAATTATTGTTTCTTAACTTTAATGAGAGTACAAGAATTTCGTATTATAATTATTTGCTTAACTGCAGGTATGTTTATTGACTTTTGTGTACAATTAAAATATATATTGTTTTACTAAAAACAAAAAAAAATAGTTTTTGCTGCACCCTCTTTGGAAAATGGACTTTTAAATGAGAAGTGTTTATGATTGGCATACTACCCAGGTGACAATGGGAAAATGGTTTTTACTTTTGCCTGTCATTTTCCTCATCACATAATTGAAATGGCAAAATAATGTTGATGATGATTAAACTAGCAAAAACAATAATGTTAGCAACATTCATAATATTGTGAAATCAAATGTGACTGTGCGTGTAAAATCAACTCCTAATTTAGTTGGCACATGGTATTAATGGAATATAATTTTTCGCACTTTCTTCCTGATAATGATAAGAGAAAAAGGTTCAGTGAAAACTATATTGCTCCTGCTTGGCTCTCTGCCAACACGAGGCCCTTATCTTTGAGTTCTGTTAATTAAATAGTGAAATTAGCAAAACTAATTGTTTGTTTGGGCACACATAAAATTTTAGGACCGGTGTTCGTTGCTGAGGGTCAAATGTATAAAAAAGAATGTCTTAGTCAAGCTGGTGTGGCTCAATGGTTGAGTGTCAACCTGTGAACCAGAAGGTCACGGTTAGATTTCTGATCAGTGCAGATGCCCGGGTAGTGGGATCTATCCCCAGTGTGACGCATGCAAGAGGCAGCCAATTGGTGATTCTTTCTCATCATTGATGTTTCCAGCTCTCTCTCCATGTCCCTTCTTCTCTGAAATCAAGAAAAATATATATATATTTAATATATTTTATTGATTTTTCACAGAGAGGAAGAGAGAGGGATAGAAAGTTGGAAACATCGATGAGAGACATGGATCAGACTTCTCCTGCACGCCCCCTACTGGGGATGTGCCAGCAACTAATGTACATATCCTTTGCCCAGAATCAAACCTGGGACCCTTCAGTCCGCAGGCCGATGCTCTAGCCACTGAGCCAAACCGGTTTCGGCAAGAAAAATATATATTTTTTAAAAAGTTAAAAATATTATGTTAGTCTTTAATAAGTTCTCCATAGAAACTGAGTTTCTCCCTCATTGTCCTTACACTTCCAGTGCCTAGGCTTCATAAGACCTATTCTTATTATGAAATGATATCTGTGTATCTTTGTGCAATATCATCACATAGTCTTACAGTTTTATAAATTTTCAAAATAAAAATATTTGACCAGAATTTATTTAAAAAACCTTTTTTAAAATTCTGACTTGCCCTGCCTCCTACTTTATCTTACGTCAGGTGGCATGAAGTCATGGTGGGCACAGTTGTCATCCAGTGAGAGAAATTCAATTGAGAATATATTTATTCTAAGGAGATTGAAGAACACATTTAATTTATATTTAAAGAAAATATAGCTCTGTGATTTACCATCACATCTGACTGTAATTTAGTTCTGGCCTTCCATTATAGGAAAAGCTTCCAGGAACACTCCTACCAAACTTTGCTGACTCGACTGACATCACAGCTCACAGGTGCAGGCATGGATGTCATATCCTAATTGGAATGTATATTATGAATCCTGGCACTCACAGTATGTGGACATTGGAGAAAGAAGATTTAAAAGTGTGGGTCTAAGAGCTGATCTGTGGAATATTAAATGATCTAAAACACCATAAAGCAAAAATAGTAAATATAAAATTCAATTCTTATTTAATAGCCCCTTCAATGGAACTTCTTTCCTTCCAGAAATACCAATTACTTATTTATAAAATAAATAGGAGGAATGATAGATATGTGGAGAGATAGAGAGATAGAAAGGTGATAGATTAATTCTTTGATATAAATAACATGATATAGTTTATTAGTTCCCTGAACTTGCAGAGTACAAATTGATAACAGTATTATAGTCAGCAAAAGGCTTGCATTTGTATGTTTTATGCTACCCAAATATCAACAAAAATTTTAATTAGGTTAAAAAAAACTAAAGGAGAGAATTAGAGTTGTTTATTTTTACACATAAAAGAATACTCAAATGTACTTTCTGAATAGATATATATATCCAAATATGATAAACAAGTGGTCAATGAGCTCATGAAAAGATGATCATTATCATTAGTCATTAGGGAAATGTAAATCAAAGCCATGATGAGATACCATATTGTATCCACTATGATGTGCATTATTATAAAGACAGATAACCACAGGATTTTTTCAAGGTTGTGAAGAAACCAGAACATTCATATATTTTTTGGGGGAATGTAAAGTGACACAGCTTTGAAAAACACTCTGAAAATTTCTTTAGTAATTTCAGCCTGGAGTTAGCATGGCAATTCCAGGTTATAAGCCAAGAGAAATGGAAACATATACACACAGAAACTTGTGAGTGTTGAGAGCAGCAACATTCATAACAGACAAAAAGTAAAAACAAATCCAAAGTCCATCCACTGATGAAAATGGTATGATCATACAATGGAATATGCTTTGGGGGCAAAAATGAAGTATTTATGCATGCTACAACATGGATGAAACTTAAAACATCATACCTAATGAAAGAAGGTAGCCACAAAACTTAAAATTTAAAAGGGATTAAACATGGAAATACAGATAAATAGGAACTTCTAGAAATGAAAATACAGTATATCAGATGCAGAATTTCTTAAATAGATTTAATAGCAGAATAAACACTGCAGGAGATAATACTAATGAATGTGAAGAAATTGTAATAGGAGAAATTTAAAATGAGTCCAGAAAAGAAAAAAAGAAGAGAGAAGTAGGATATCAATGACCCGTGAGGTAATATACACAGATATAATTGAAGTACCAGTAAGAAAAAGGAAGGATGAAAAATATTTGATGAGGAAATATCAAAAATATTTCTGTTATAATTAAAATTTAAAAACTACAGATTTGAGAAGTTAAGAAAAATCACAGGCTAAAACAAAACACAGAAAGTTGCTTTACAATTAAACTTATGACAATCAGAGATGGAGATTATAATATATAATAAAAGCCTAATATGCTAAATGTCCAGTCACCCAGTCAGCCATTCAGCCAATCAGAGCATAATTTGCTAATGATATGCTAAGGCATCTCTATGGTGGGCACTGAGCACCAGGGGTTTAGCTTGCTGCTGGGGTCTGGCCAGTCAGGACTGTACATGCCCTGGAACCCTCCCTGGGTCTCTCCCAGGCTGGCCAACCTCCTGTGTCCCTCCCCAGCCCTGATCGTGCACAGTTGGGTCCCTCTGCCTGGCCTGCACCCTCTAGCAAATTAGGACCCCTCAGGAGATGTCGGAGAGTCACTTTTGACCCCATCCCTCAGGCCAGGCTGAGGGACCACACTGGCGCACAAATTTGTGTACCGGGCCTCTAGTGTCTTATAATGTTCCAAAGAAGAAATGGATTCATTTAATACAGAACAATATAAAAATTACAGTCTCTTCACAGAAAATGTATGCTGGAAGACAAAAGAAGAACACATTGAAAATGCTTAAAAAAAAAAGTGATGCCTAAATTTTATACTGAACTAAAATTTATTTAAAGTTAGAGGCAAAACTAATCATATTTCAGGCAAAAGTGGAGAGAATTTGTTACCAAGACATGTAAAAAAAATAAAAAAAGCAAAGGAATGACATCTGAATATGGAAGACATGAAAAAATAAGAAAAGATACTGAAGCTAGGATAGAAATAAAAAGCACCAGAAATGGATAGGAGTGCATATGAAATCATTTATCTCATTTCAAAATTGTTAAAGCTCATTTTCAGCATAAAGGAATGGAAGACTGATTTTAAATGCTTATTCAGATTTAATTTAAATAGCATCAAATTTATTTTCTTGAATATATACAGTACAGTGATTTTTAGTATGTTCACAGAATTGTGCAACCATCATTATTATATAACTAGCGGCCCTATGCATGAAATTCATGCACTGGGAGGTGAGGGGTGGGGGAGGGCGGTTGTCCCTCAGCCCAACCTGCACCCCCTATAATATGGAACCCCTTGGGGGATGTTTGACTCCCGGGTTAGGCCTGATCCAGCAGTCAGACATCCCTCTCACAATTCGGAACTTACTGGCTCCCAACCACAAACCTACCTACTAGCCTGATCACTCCCTATCCACTCCCCTGCCAACCTGATTGACACCTCACTGATCCCCTGTCAGCCCAATTGCCCCCAACTGCCCTCCCCTACCAACTCAGTCACTCCCAACTGCCCTCCCCTGCAGGCCTGGTCACTCCAACTGCCTTCCTCTACTGGCCTGGTTGCCCCCAATTGTCTTTCCCTGCCAACCTGGTCTCCCCGCAACTGCCCTCCACTTCCAGCCAGACCCCCCCCCCCTCACAACTGCCCTCCCCTGCTGGCCTGATCACCCACAACTACCCACCCTTGCCGGCCATTTTGTGGCAGCCATCTTTGACCACATTGGAGCAGCCATCTTTGACCATATGGGAGCCGCCATCTTGTGTGAGGGTGTGAGGGTCAATTTGAATTTCACCTCTTTATTATGTAGGATTCCAAAATACTTATGCTGATATACAAAAACAGATAAGACATCGTTCCTGTCAAGAAAAAAACAGAGAACATCCACATGGTGTTCAACACCTTGGACAAAGCCCATTTTATAGTTATCTTGCCTGGCGTTCCCTCTGTTCCACAGGCTTTTGTGTGAAGGGACCGCTGTGGGTGATTCCAATTCCCAGCAGTTCATATGCGGGACTATTTAAACAGCCTTGTATCCACAGTCTCCATTAACCATGACAGGTGCCACCTCAAGGTGCCTTGGGCAACTCCTCAGAAAGGTCCGCTATAAACACACCCATCCCTTGACTTTCTGTTCTGCACTCCTCCTAGCACCAAGCCCAATTACATCTGATTTGTAAGTCAGTGTCTTCTCCTAGACCACACGGCTGAAGGCACAGTATACGTAGGTGACAGATTTTGGCTGGCAGGCAGGCCTGATTAATGATGCAAGGCTGAAATTAATTTTTCCTCATGTCACGTACATTTCCCGAGTCATCAAAAATTCCCGTTCCGCTCCCCATTAACATTTTCACCATCAACAGCCACATGGAAATAGAACGCACTTTCTACGAAAGTAGGCATCCATCCATGTCTTGTTATCCCTGTAAATAAAATGTGAGATGATCTGATACTAACACAGACACATTTGTCCACTCAGAGAGCTCTTTAGTTGATGCAATATTTCCTGATTGCATATCTCGTGTACACATATGCAGGTAGGCATAGTCTGTTAAAAATAGTAAAAGGCACATCCTGATAAAAATGGAATACAGAGTTAAGACAGAAATCTTTGACAGGTAATTATTTTGAAAGGCAGCAGTGCCATAGACATTTAAAATTGATCAACCAAATAACCAAAGGCAGAATGCCTTTCCCATTTAAAATTAATTTTCCAAAGGAACTCTGTTCAGCATGCTGAAATTGTTTTCAGAACTCAATAACAAAAATAGCAAGTACCCTAATTTCTCTCCTTCGTGTATCTATATTTGAGAAAATCCATTGTCCCAGACCCCCAGAGCTTAACAGCGAATGTTGCATATTACCAAGAATTAGAGAAAAGTAAATTAGAAATCTGCTAATAGAAGTAATGTTTATATTAGAATTAGTTGGCCAGAAAATAATTAGATTTTTTAAAGGTTAAAACCCTAATTACTCATGTTCTTATGTAAGCAGCAGCATTTTTTACATACAATCCTAAATAAAAACAATGAAAATATGTACAATTTACAGCCTGTAAGCAAATAGATAAATTTAAAAGGGGAGGAGGTCTCTAGATTATTTGATTATTTGAGATATATAGGGACAAAAAATTCTAATTTATGATGTTTTTATAACCATTAAATGAGATTTTATGAATGAAACATCTCAAACTATAGTTGGTCTATTGATAGCACTCACTGAGTATTAGCTATTGCTTATTGTTAGGACTATTGCAAATCAGCTTTTGAAAGTCACGGTGTCATGCTTTCTAGTCCGGTTTACAGAACGCACAGTTCTGCAACCTGTTTTTAGTTTTGTCATTGAGTAATTCGTGCCCTCAAGCAAATTAGCTGATCTCTCTGGGTCTATTTTACATTCCTCTTTAAAGGGGAATCTTAATGTAGATAAAGAACCTTTTCTGCTCTCACACACCCCTCCCTCTCCCTTCCTTTCTGAAATCAATAAAAATATTTTAATTTTAAAATGGAGACTATAGCACTAAACTTCATTAAATAGTTTGTCTCAAGGTATGGGAACTTCAATACATTTGTTTCTCCTCTAAGTTTCTTGCTTTTGTGTTCTTTAAAAAAAATAACAATTATTATCAAAAACACCATTACTGCCACCAACTTCTTCTTTGGTTAGTGCTCAGCCAAGTGTGATAGTCTATGAACTATAATGGGAAAACCTCCCATGTGAATTGAAATATCTCCAGTGGGTGCAAAGCCATAGACCACATGGAGCCACCTGTGAAAACTAAGGAAGGGGAAAGGCATACTGGGAAGAGGTACTAATAGATTTTCAGTACTTTATTTTTTTCTAACTTCTTACATTTTGTTTCAGCATATTCTCCAAACTGTAAAAAGAATATGTATGACTTCTACCTATCACAGATATGAAAATGAAAAATCAAAGAAGTGGGGGATGCAGAGCCATGGCTTTTAAATACAGGGCTTTGGAGTTCCTGGTTTTCCTATGGTTTCCCTCACTGTGGAGTTAGGGCATGGGGTAAGCCTGTCTGATAAAAGAGTAATATGTCAATTGACCATCATCCCAATACAAAAGATGGATGCTCCCATGTGGACACAAGATGGCTTCCACAATATGGCCAGCAGGGGAGGGCAGTTGGGAGAGACCAGGCCTGTAAGGAAGGGCAGTTGAGGGAAATCAAGACAGCAGGGGGGGGGGCAGTTAGGGGTGACCAGACCAGCAGAGGAGGGAAG
>PVJN01032288.1:0-24252 GCA_004026805.1 Lasiurus borealis | reverse complement strand
TCTGAAATTAAACTTTAAACGCAGATATGGTATGCAGTTACTTCCTAGGCCGGTATCTTCACTGACAAGATCAACCTTTACCTTAACTGAGCCTATCTGTCTTTTTGCATCTAGGATAACATACCCTTGTAATGTATAAGTAACTTGTAACTTCCCTTTTTTTTGGAGCCGCTGGGGCACAACCAAATGTGGTGGGTGCCAAGATAAAAAGTGAAATGATGGCACCTAAGTATGTGTCCATCATTTCACTTTTTATCCAATCCCAGAGGTTTTCCCAGCTTTGCTTTATCCCACCTTCTTTATCACCAATGAATTTCATGTAACCCACCTATGTCCCTTCTTTGATTGCAATGTGTGAATACAAATGTAACCCGCTATTCTCCAGAGCATTATCTCAATTCCTTGAGGTTCTGCTTCCTGGCATATGTCGACAGTTTGGCTCAAATAAACTCACAAAAGTTCTTTACAGGTTTCAGTGTTTTTTTGTTGGTTGGTTTGTTTGTTTTTTTACGTTAACATGGCCTTTGGAGATGCACAATGCCTGGTCTCTCCACGCCCGCCTCCCATGCCTGTCTTCAGTCAGGACCCTTGAAAGAGCTACAGTAATTTTGTGTCCACAGAGCCCCATGCTGATATGACAAATGGGATCATTCTGGAAGGACTGACAGATATTTTATTTTTTCATTTTTTAAAAATTAATGTATTACATGTATACATATCTTCCCATTGCCCCCCTGACCTATATTTTAGATCTGGAGGTTCCCACAGATGAAATTTAACCTATGAACACACCATCAGAATCCTCCAAACACAGAAAACAAAGTGCTAAAGTGAGTAGGCAGAAACACACAAAACACAGTGAAACAGATGTCCAAATTCTGCAGCAATTGAAAAGATTTATAGTGTAGTACAAATTTGTTTCATATATTTAAAAACAAAAGCAGGAGGGTAAGGTATGACTAAAGAGCAAGGCTATTATGACTGATCAGGAAGATTTAAAGAGAGCCAAACAGAATGTCTAGCATTATGTGTATCAATGAATGAAATTCAGTAAGATGAACTAAGTACCAAAGTAGAGATAATTAGCAACATGGAAAATGATGTAACTGAAAAATCTACACAGACTTCAGCAGAGACAAAAAGGTTGAAACAGGAAGAGATAAAGAGATTAAAACAAAATTGCAGGGAGAGTCAAAGTGTGGTAGCAACGTTATTTGAGAGAAAATGGCTGAAATTTTCTATTGTTGACGGAAGACAGGAATGCACTATTAAAGTAAGTGCATTGTGTACCTAAAGAAGGGGCTACACAAATGTCAGAAAGAACATCTTAAATTCAGATGAAAGAAGACACATCACCAACCAGAGCGATAGTGGCTCTAGGGAAACACCTGCAGTGGTCCCCATAAAAATATCTCTCCAGAATGAGAGTGCAACAAAGACATTTTATCTGAATAAATCTTGAAGGGTTTACCAGGAGCCAAATTTCTAAAGGAAGGAAAGAAATGTGAACAAAGAAACAGGCACGTGTATAAAATAAAAGGAAGATTTGATTGGTGAGGCTCAAAAATAGAAAGCAAGCTAAAAGACTGACATTCACAGCTCTGACATTAGAGGGCTGATCTGAGGTAAATGGCCTCATGGGCCAAGCTGGAGGCCTGAGGTCACCTCTGTTCCCAGGTGTATGTGGCACTGGTATGGCTTCTTTCCTAAGAGTCAGAGGGACTCCACTGTGACTCATTTGGTCCCTGAGTTTTCTCTGTGGGAGGGCCTTGATGACAAAGTCAAGTTTTTAAATAGATAGAGGGCTACTCAGGTTACCCGTTTCTTCTTGAGTGAACTGTGGAATTTGTCCATTTTGTCCTGTTGACAATAATGGCATAAAATTACCCATAATTTTATGATGCCTTAAACATGTGGGGAATCTGTAATGATGTCACTTCCCTCATACCTGGTACCATAATTCATGTTTTCTCTCTTTTTCTACTTATCCTGGGTGCAGGCTTACCAGTTTTATTGATCATCTCCAGGAACAACCTTTTGAGTTTATTAATTTTCTGCATTTTCTTTTTTTCTATTACATTGATTTTTTTTTCTCTAATATTTATTATATTTCATTTACTTTGGGTTTAATTTGCTTTTTTAGTTTCTCACGGTGGATGTTGAAGACATTAACACCTTTTCTCTAGCCTAGGTTTTCAGTGCAATGAATGTCCACCTTCTGCTTTAATTGTACATTCATCTATACAAATGTCACAAAAAATTTTAAAAATTTTAAATTGATTTCAGAGAGGAAGGGAGAAGGGGAGAGAGATAGAATCTTCAATGATGAGAGAGAATTATTGATTAGCTGCCTCCTGCCGGCCCCACACCGGGATGTTCCCTGATCAGGAATTGAACCATTACTTCTTGGTTCATCGGTCCATGCTCAACCACTGAGCCACACCAGCAGGGCCAAATATCACAAATTTTGATCATTTTTGTTTTAACTTTCTTTTAGTTCAAAGTACTTTCTAATTTCCCTTTTGATTCTTCTTTGATCTAGTAATTGTTTCAGAATGTGATATTTAATTTCAGAATATTTAGAGATGCCCCCCTCCCCCCCAGAGATCTTGTGCTTTTAATTCCATTGGGGCTAGAGAACATAGTAGTTTTAAATGTATCCAGGCTTGTTTTATGGCCCAGAATATTGTCTTTCTTGGGTAACTGTTCTATAAGCTCTTGAAAAGAATGCGTGTCCTTCTGAAGCTGACTGAAAATACTTGCAGACTTTCTGTATACTTGTTCTATCAATTACTGAGAGACATGTGGGAATTCCCTGCTGTGGTTTTCACTGTTACTCTTTGCATTTCCAACAATCTTTGCTTGATATATTTTGAAGCTCTGTTATTGGATATATAAATATTTATAATTGTTATGTCCTTTCAATGAACTGATACCTTTATTTTTATGAAAAGACTTTATTTTTATATTTTCATAATACTTTATTTCCTGGTAATGTTCCTACCCTAAAATCTGCTTTTCCTTATAGTAATATTAGAGGCCCAGTGCACAGATTTATGCACCGGTGGGGTTGTTGGCCTGGCCTATGTCCTCTGGCCATATGGGACCCCTCTGGGCATATCAGACTGCTGGTTTTGGCCCGACCCCCTGAGACCAGGCTGAGAGACCCCACTGGTGCCTGAATCCATGCCCCAGGCCTCTAGTATGAATATAAGATCTTTGATTAATCTCTTCCTGCCCTCACTCTTCCCCTTTCCCTCTGAGGTCCATCAGCCTGTTCCATGTTTCCATGCCTGTGCATTGAGTGTCTGCCCCCTGGTGATCAGTGCACGTTATAGCTACCGGTCAAACAGTCACTTAGGCTTTTATATATATATAGTCAGTCCAGCTTTCTTTTTATGGTGAATCTTCTCTCATGTGTTTTTTAACCTATTTGTGTCCTTATATTTCAAGTGGGCTCCTTTTTTAAGAAAATATATTTTTATTAATTTCAGAGAGAGAAACATCAGCAATGAGAGAAATTGATCAGCTGCCTCCTACACATTCCCTACTGGGAATTGAACCCAGAACCCAGGCATGTGCCCTGACCAGGAACAGAACCATGGCTTCCTGGTTCATAGGTTGATGCTCAATCACTAGCCACAGCAGCTGGGCTCAAATGGGCTTCTTATAAGCAGCATTTAATTTGGTCTTGCTTTTCCATTCAGTCTGGCAATCTCTGCCTTTTAACTAGAATGTTTTAAACCACTTACATGTAATATGATTATTGATAAGGCTGGGTGGGTTTCAATCTATTACATTGCCATTGGTTTTCTAGTTGTCTCATCTGTTCTTTGTTCCTCTTTTAATTTTTCTGCCTTATCTTGTGTTGGATGTTTTTTATGATTCAATTTTATCTCCCTAGTGTCTTAATAGCTATAACTATTTTATTTTAGAGGTTGCTGTAGGGTTTACATTATTGTCTTTAATTGATCTCAGTCAACCTTTGGGTTATATCACATCATGGCAGTTAAAAGAAAAAAGTTACAAAAGTTTCTGCTATGGCCCCTTCCTGCATTTGTACTACTGTTGTCATACATTTCACTTCTGTATATGTCATGAATTCCACAAAACAGTTACTATTTTTGCTTTAAGTGGCCCACTATCTTTTAAAATAATTTAAATAAGAGAACAATCTCTACATTTACTCACATTGTTACTTTTTCTGGCTGCTTCAATCCTTCCTGTGGGTCAGACTTCCACCAGCTGCTGCTGGGAGGATCCCTGGCACAGTTTCTGTGTAGCAGGTTGACTGTGATAAATTCTTTTATATGTCTGTAAAAGTCCTCAATTTTAAAACACATTTGGAAATATATGTTACGGAGTAAAGAATTCTATGTCAGATTTTTTCCCCCTTCATTATTTGAAAGGTATTTTCTGGCTTGCCCTGCTTCCTACAAGAAATCTCATCTTTTCCTTTATGTCATGTTTTCTCTCGGGCTGCTTTAAACGGGTACTAGTGCGGGATTCTGTGTGGATGCAATACAGGCAGGGCCATAGCAGAAACTGTGTTCACTTTGAAGAATGTCTTTTTAGACACAGGTGCGTGCATTGAGGGGCCCACCTGCCCAGGTGTGGAGCCCACTGGCCCAAATCAGGAGCTGTTGTGTGGCTCTGGGTCCTGGTCCCTTTCAAGGGATCACTTTTACCCAATAGTCAACTTAACAGTTTCTAAGGGTTCTGAGACATACTACCAAGTGTTGGAAGAATGCTCCATCCTGAAGCTGGAAGGGACTTTAAGGTCTCATGTCAAACTTGTTTGATTTAAACTTGTTTATCTTAAAAAATGAAGGCAGGCTCTGAAGTGACCCCTGCAAGTAACTTATTAACACATACAACTACAGCTTTTTAAAAGGAGCTATTGATTAAACATTTCTTTTAAAAGAATGTGACTTCAACAGCCACAAGACAAGACTGGTCAACATATAATGGGATTTGCGACCTGGAAAAAAAAGTCACTGAAAGGCCACTGGAAGCTCTGAGATTCTTCAGAAACGGAACACAGTATCGCCGTCCTGAATGCCAGCTCTCAGGGACTTCCCAAGAACTACCCAGAAACCCGTGTTTGCCTGGCTGGTGTAACTCAGTGGTTGACTGCTGATCTACAAACCAGGAAGTCAAGGTTCAATTCCGGGTTGGGGCTCATGCCCGGGGTTGTGGGCTCCATCCCCAGTGTGGGGTGTGCAGGAGGCACTGATCAATGATTCTCTCTCATAATTGGTTTCTATCTCTCACTCCCACTCTGAAATCAATAAAATACATATACATAGAGTGGCCAGATTATTATGATCTCTGAACGTGTAATAATCTGGCCACACACACACACACACACACACACACACACACACACGTATATTAGAGGCCTGGTGCATGAATTAGTGCATGGGTGGGGTCAGGCCATCCTGGGTAGGAGGAGGGGATATGGGTGGTTGGCCGGCCTGCCTGCTGGTTGAACTCCTGGTTGAGGGGACAATTTGCATATTTGCCTTTTATTATATAGGATATACACTGAGTGGCCAGATTATTATGCATTCAGAGATTATAATAACCTGGCCACTCAGTGTATATATTAGTATATATAAAGAAACCCATGCTGCCAGGCTCAGAACTTTGCATGACCTGTTGGCAAACCAATAGTCTTCCTAACATCTGCTATGGATCAAATCGTTAGGAAACTGAAAACGAGAGAGCAGCAACAATCTCTATAAAACTTCATGTCTGCCAAGTGTTAGGCTTTAAGTGCAAGGAGTAAGTTCTAGGACATCACTGCTGTGGAGCTGGGCCCAGATGCTGAGAGCCTGAGGTCTGCCTTGAATTGGCACAAGGTTAGCAGAGCCCCTCAGGCCCAGCCAGGTGGTCATGAAGCTCCTTTACTCAGAGCCATGTCCACACAGGCGGATGGGATGAACCCTCACAGAGGTCTCCACTCCCCCAAAGAAAACACATTATGGAAAACCTGTGGGTGTGAGAGGGCCAGCCCACTGGGTGGTCCAACCTTCATAAGCACTTTCCGTGCAGGTGACCAGTCTCAGAGACTGATGGTGGGACCCTGGATCCACCTCAGTGTTCTGATGATAAAACTAAAAATGGGTAACTTGAAATCAGTGTTCTTCCGAATTATTGAGGGAGGCCTTAACTAAAACCTGCTAATTCCTGACAAGCTATACGGAGAGTGGAATGTGCTCTGCTCTACCTTCTCCCCAGAAGGGGTCCGTCATGGGCCTGTCTGCAGAGGCCAGAGCACCCTGAGGACACTTAGTGGCAAGAAGACTGAAGTCCAAGCTTGACCCAAGTGCCACTGGGGCTGAGATACTGATGTCCTTGCTGCAAGCATGGACAGCTATCCGCTGTGCTCACACACCTGGACACATACACTTTGAAAACAGATCCTCAATAATGCAATTTCATTGAACACAAAAATAACCACATTACCTTCAAATCTGTGGCTGTTCTCTGCCTCACCTGAGCTATTTCTCTACATTAACCTAGGGCATTTCTCTAAAAAAAAAACACAAAAAAAAACACCATCAGTTTGACCAGTCATGACTGTATAATCATTTAGTCATTTAGTCTTCAATATAAAATATGAATACTTAAGAACATTCACAACTCTAAGGTTAGGTAGAAGATCTTTACATTTGTCCTTTTAGCGAGCACAAATGAACCCATATCGTAAGTTCATCTCTGGGAACCAGGTAAACGGAAGTATCTGAAAGTACCTGTAGCAGGTTAAAAAAAACTGTTACAGCCAGAGAAATTTATTTTAATATAGAAACATACATACATTAAGCTTTAAAATAGTCAAGTTTTAAACAAAAAGGAAAAAAGCCATTTGATCCCAGAGTCTGTACAGCATGGATTTAGAGGCATTTGAATTTCACATAAGGAGCACTTACAGACAACTGGAGGTGGAAACCTGCACCTCCCTGCCTCCGGAGTCCGCCAGGTCTGGAGACACTGGTGACGGTGATGGCATATTCACTGCCGACACTGGACGCTCCTGTGCCGAGAGCCACCAACGGCCAAAGGAGCGCCCAACATCTCAGTGATCGAGACAGATGTCTTCACGCTGGGGACACTGTAAGTGAAGCCAGCTCCTCTCAAACACCTCGTGACGGGACTCAGGAGACGTATGAGAAATGCTCAGAGGTTTTGGCAATGTAGAAGGTGTAACGTCCAGGAATTCACCAGAAGCATTCAAAAATACTCAGTCAGTTGACCATCCAAGATGTGCTGCATAGTGGCTTGAGGGCGGCCCAGGTCAGGGCTCACTGTGTGTGGGGTTTCTGCTGGGGCCTCTCCTCGTAGGATTCCCCAAATTCGTTCACTCTGCTCCTATCTACAGGGTAGAGCCTGCAACGATACGATGGATGCTCTATTGCTTTTGAAGAGAGCATGCGCCCAATAATAAAAAATCAAATGTCTTATAAATGACAAAAAAAAGGATCAAATCGTCAGAAGTTTACTGTAGTAGAGGAATTTGGGGGTTCACCTTGTGCCCTCCTATTGATATTTTAATTTTTAAAATTTATTTTAAATATATTTTTATTGATTTCAGAGAGGAAGGGAGAGGTGAGAGGGAGATAGAAACATCAATGATGAAAGAGAGTCATTGATCTGTGACTCCTGCATGCCCCGTACCAGGGACTGAGTCCACAACTTGGGCACGTGCCCTTGACTGGAATTGAACCTGGGACCCTTCAGTCGGCAGGTCGATGCTCTATCCACTGAGCCAAAACAGCTAGTGCCTATTGATATTTTTAAATGGTCAGAATAGAGCTCTGTGCTCCAGGCTGATCAGAGGACAAGGACAGCTGTGCCCAAGTGGGAGCTGGGGCTGGAACATCACACCCAGCAAAGGCCTGCTCCTGGGGACTGGTCCCAGCTCCTAGAGGCTGGGGCAGCGACCTCCTTTATGTCACACCAAATTTTACTATGGAGATACGAGCCCGCAGTGGCCGAGCCCATCATTCAGACAGAACAAGCACTTCTATTCCAAGAGACAGAATAATTTCTTCTACCGCCTACCACCGGCAACCAGAATGCAATCTTGGGCAACACACAAAGACCTCTGCAAGCTGTATCTTTCCCTTTAGGATGGCCAGGTGCACAATGACAGGAATGGTGAGATTCCACCTGGCAGTGCACTTGAGAGACACCACACTCACCATCGCTGGTACAGATAGATGAGGAACACCACGTCGTCCCTGAAACAGGCCAGGCGATGAGAAGTGGGCATGGTGATGATGAAGGCGAAGACATCATCAATGAAGGTGTTGAAGGCCTGTGACGGGTGGGAGAGGGTGTAGGGTGAGGAATGGGCTGTGGGGGCTCGCCTGGAAATGCTCAACTACCTGAACCCTCTTCATACAACACTCTCAGCAAATCATAGCAGGCATATATGGGCAACAGAGACTCTTGTGGTGACAATAAAAACAAAATGAGCAGGTGGAGGCTCTGGATTGGCCACAAGATACCCAGAGAGCCTTCTGGGCAGCCCAATCTATGAGATGATGGGCTACCTCTGGACAGCAGCCATTGGGTCAGGGGTATCCAATATTTTATTTTTTTAACTTTTTAATTGATTTCAGAGAAGAAGGGAAGTGAGATAGAAACATCAATGATGAGAATCATTGACTGGCTGCCTCCTCCATGCCCCTTACTGAGGATGGCGCCCACAACCCAGGCATGTGCCCTTGGCCTGACTCAAACCTGTGATCCTTCAGTCTGCAGATTGACACTCTATCCACTGAGCCAAACCAGCGAGGGCTCCAATATTTTTTTAAATGAAAATTTCAATTTATTTATTGATTTTTGTGAGAGAGGGGAGAGGGAGAGGAAAACATCAATTTTATTGCTCCACTTACTTTATGCATTCATTAGTTGACTCATGTATGTGCCCTGACTAGGAATCAAATCCGCAACCTTGGCATATTGAGACGATGCTCTAACTAACTGAGCTACCCAGCCAGGGCCTGGGTGCTCGTTTTGATCATGTTGTCAAGTAACATGGCATTTGATTCAAGCAAACATCTTCTGTTGCTATTAGTTAGAGCTGCTTTCTTTTAAAGTCATTGCTGGGGTTCTCATGTTTAAAGGAGCTGCCCCAACTGTGCCAGGAATGTGGCCCTGTACACACAGCGCCTCCTGCAGGCAGAGCACTGACCTTGTATGTGAAGGCCTTCCAGGGCAGGTGGGCCACCGACTTCATCTGGGGACAAGGAGACATGTGCAGGTAAGAAACAGATTGCACAGAGCACATGGGCGACTGTCCAGCTGGGGATGTGTCTTACCTTGTAGTTCACAAAGAGCTGGGGCAGCATGAAGAGGAAACCAAAGGCGTACACCCCTGGGGAGACAAGACATGGCTGAGAGCGTGCATGGACTATGCCATCCTGACAGTCTCAGCAAAGTGACTTCAGAGAGCAACATCCTTTTTTTCAATCACTGTTAAATCTCCTCCACAGGATACCCACCCCACATGGTCCCCTCCGGGGGCTATGGCCAGGTTTGAGACCCACACCCAGTGAACACGGCATACGGGGAGCCCATCCCATCTGCTCTGTAGAGACCCAGTGCTGAGGTAGAGCCAGCCTCAGGTTGGCAGGCCCATGCAGAGCTGTGGCCGTAGTTGCCCTAAGGAATTGGATATAAGAACAGTGCTGTTTACTCTTCAGGTTTTCATGCAGAGGAAACAGACCTCTCAAGGCTCTAGTCCCGGAAGCTTGTGTGGGGCTCTCATAGGCAAATGGGCATCCTGAGGCCCAGCCGAGTGCACAGGGCTTGATAGGATAACCTCATGTCACAGGAGCAATGAACAGGTACCTGCTATGCGTGCCGTTACCAGAACAGAAAACCACATGACTCACCATTGACAAAGCTGTTGATTAACCAGGAGTACCAACTGAAAAGGAAGAGAGCTGTCACTATGAAAGGCTCAACTTCCCTCTCATCAGTGTGTTTAAACTGAACCAGTTCTTTTGTGGGAACCCTCTGTAAACACCAGCTCTCCTAGGGACCCGTAACAAGATGTGGTTACAGGTTCCTGGAGATACTCTGCACACAGGAGGCCCTGGACCCTGGTCAGATCCCTGATGCTGCAGGGGTGGGAGACTCTACACCAAGTGTGTCAAACTCATGGCTAGTGGGCTGTGAATTTGACATGCTTTCTCTACATTGACAGATATCATCCTTCAGAACTGCCAGACAGATGGAAAAACCCCAGGCCTCTCCCAAGCCCCTGTGGCCCCGAAAGCAGCAGTGTACTAAGTTTTCCCTTATCAAAAGCATCCAACTTCACCCTAGACACCAGTGCTCTGTGTGCTGGCCTCTTATGTGCCCGCTGATCTGGAAAAAGGGGAAGGGGGACACCCCCATTTCAGCTGTGTCTCAAGTCTAAGGTTACTCCCATGAGCACTCCCAACTCCAACCTACTGCTTTCCTCACTGCAGATGAGATAGAGCCACAGAATTGGCCAGTCCATAGTCCCCACAATGGCAGGCAGACACGGAAGGAGGCTGAGGGGCATGGTCTGCATGGCTGCCAGAATAAACTGGTGATAGTGTGGCAGGGGAAGTCCTAGTGGTGCCTGTACCTCTTATACTTTATGTTCAGCAGTGAGTAGACGGCGCCACCGATGCACAGAGGATAGAGCAGATAGGACAGGTACTTCATGGCCTGCAGGGAGCAGAGTACTTCCTGTTAGAGCCCAATCCTCAAACCTCTGTTAACGTGCACTTCAAGCAACTAACTCACAAGGATGGAAAATAAACAGGACAAGAAACGGGCATGTGTGGGCAGCTGTCTGACCTGTGTAATGTTGTACATCAGTGTGTATTTATCAAACCTTCAGAACTTACAGCGCCCACAGCCCACTGATGTAGACGGTGATGTCAATAACACACTGCCTCACTCAAAACAATCTATCTTAGGACAGATCAGTGAATTAATGCAATGGATAAAAATCTGAAGAAACTCTCCTAGGACTGTGTCAAGACTGCTATCTAAGTCAACGTGACTGTATCCTTGAGTTTATTCTGATTTGGATTTTATTGTAGCCCCCAATAAAAGTTGGGATGCAAGCTGATACTTATTAGCCAATAAACATACCCATTCCTGTATAGGACACACTGTATGGTCATACTGCAAACTGCTGTTCCCTCACGGTAGCCTCAGCACACGGGCCTCCCTGTGGGGTCACTCAGGTCCAAGTGACAGAGTGAGCTCACAGCAACCCCAGCAAACCCCCAAGGGACAAATCTGCTTATGGAAAATGTCCTGGGAGACAGGCACGAGGACACATGCAGGGACCCGGAAACAGGGAGAAGACACCTGCTGGCCCCTTTTCCAAGCCAGAAAACAACTTGGGATTGTGACCACCCGCCGAGAAGATGGTCTTCTTGTGCTGAATGTCACAGTCAGGTGCTCAGGGACTTGTCTGCTGGACATGCACCCTCCTCCTATCACCCCCTCCCACCCACCTGCTGCTCACCTGAGTGTCATACTCCTCAGTTTTCCTCTCGGACTCACTGTAGGCGCCAAACTGTTATAAAAGTCAATACAATCATGTTAACTAAGTGACTTAAGACAGGTGTCTGAGCATGACTTTGAAGGATTGAAGGGGTGACAGGGCTGTGTGCTGATCAGCAGAGATGCCTGGCCTGGCCACACTGTGTGAGGTACAACCCCTCCATCAAGGCTGAGGTTGGCATGGCCACACACCTCCCTCCACCAGGAACAGCAGGCAGCACTTCTGCTCCACTCTGGCCTCGACTCTGCACCACATCGTGTGTCCATGTGGCAGAGCAGCCCTGTCCACAAGTGTCCCACTCACCAGGCTGCTCCCTGTTCTTCCCCTGGTAGGGTTTTCAGTGAAAACACTTGCTCTGTGCAGATACATGGATAGTGCACTTAGATCAGACAAGGAGACCAGTAAAGGAGGGTTTACTGGTCTTAGAAAACAAGTGAACTGCACTATCTGCTGAGTTTCCTTCCCTTGGTCTCTTTGGACCTGGACACGGGAAGGTCCTAAGTCCCTCAAATGAGGTGTCAGAGAGCAGTGAGCTTCATGCCTGTAAACCTCAAATGCCACTCAACTCCCAGCCCTGATCTGGGAGGGAAGCTCCTGCGGCCCATAGCTGGGACAAGTCTGGGCTGTGGCTGGCTATTTGGGAAGCTAGCCTGAACTGCCCACAGGAGCATGGAAGCTGTCAGACCAGCGTCCCGTATGGTGTAGAGATAGCTTGCCTTTAGTGCAGGCACTGCTCAGTCTGTGATTGGGGTGTCCCGTGTGAATTAGCTGTGATCAAGGAGCCAATGCTGGCTCTGCTGAGAGAGGTGCTCCCTGTGCCGGGAGGGCAGTCCAGTCGCATGCTCAGAGGGTCCTGCACCTCAGTGGGTGCAGCTATGAAATACACCAGCAAACAAGCTGGTGCACATGAATAATGGGAGGTATAGAGGGAAGCAGATGGGAGGTATAGAGGGCCGACAAGAGGAAGGAAGACAGAGCCCCTGGAGAACACAGCAAAAAACTTACCTGAAACGTGGGCCTGAGGCCTCTCCAAACAACAGTCATTTTCAGAGCCTTTTTCACTTTCCACAGCTGAGGAAAAATAAGAAACCGACATTTATGATTCTAAGAGCAAGGAGATGCCAGAACTCACCATTCGAACCCTCATGGGGCAGGCACCTGCCTATTCAAGCCCAACTGGATTAGCTCACAGGCACAGGCCCTGGGACCTGACCCCTGGCCCACATGCCCCCCAGCAGCTTGTCCTCCATGTGGATGCCATCACCACCTATTGGCATTATCAGCCTGCTGCCCTCCTATGGGCTGTCTCCTTCCCAGCTGTGTGCACTTGGTTGGCTCACCACATCTTGCCTGCATCTTTAAATTCACCCTGGCACCCTCTTCTGGCACTGGAAGGCCCCAGCCTCCACTCAAGCCCTGTGTTTTTGGGTCTCTCTGGGACCCATGCCCCACTTGCTGCCTTGCTGATAGGAGAGACATCAGGGCCTTAGAGAGCAGTTTCTATACTGCAGCTATGTCCAGTTTCTATTCTGCAGCTATGGCTCCAGGAGGGTCCCCAGCTGGCGGCCTTCTTCCACAGGCACGGAGAGCACGGTCCTTGACTTGACAGCTATGTGCAAGGAGGGCTACGACTCGCAGAGCAGGATGTGCAGGCTGCCACCTCCCTCCATTATTCCTGTGTCCCAACTCCAACTGCGTCCTTGAGGACTGGCCCCAAGCCTGCCTGCCCCACAGGGCTGCCTTTCCTGAGCCCCACACGGCAGGGCTGCCACAGGGCACTAAGCTTTTGGAGCCCACACTGCATACTTCTGTTTTCAGTGGCATCTCAGCACAGCACAAACAACATGGAATTTTGAACATGTCAGAATACATTCTGCAATAGATGTGATGTGCTGGGGCCTTTTAATGATAAAAACTGTATGGCCACCTAAAGGTCCTTCTGAATTCTCACTTTGGTAAACACTCACAGCAGTTGCGTCCCTGCCTGCCCAGGAAGGTAGCCCCATGTCACTCGGGCAGTTACGCAGGTTCTGACTGCACTGAGCCCCTGTGCCCAAGGACTATGGCAACTTAGATGACAGCTCACCTCGATGGCGGCTCCGACACCCGCTGGGATCAGGACCAGCAGGCTTGTCTGCTCATCCAGCAGGAACAGGAAGATGACCACAGTACTGAAGCAGCGCCAGAGCACTGGGGACAGAGGGGAGGGTTGCTGAGGGAGGCCACCACCCCACTCACACACATACCTACACGTGTACAGACCACAAGCACCGCCCTCCGACCCAGCTCAAACATACTAGCACATGCACAGCCCCTCTCCCACATACCCATCCCACTCACATATACCTGTATTTATACAGCTCCACATATATTTGTACATACATACACCTGTATATACAAAGCCACATTGCACACCTCCACTTGACTAAAAAACACACTTGTATGTGTATAGCTCACATATGCACATCCCTGCCCAGCTCCAAACACATACATGCACATACGTGTGGACCTACAATATTTTTCCCCCGCTGTCCATTAACAGTGAACAGTAGGCCACATGCACTATGAAAATGTTAGAAAAGGCTCCAGAACCCACCAGAAGGCAACCTCAACTCATAAACATGATCAAGTTACACTTGCAAACACAGCAAATACACTGAGAATAATGGATTCTTGACTGGAATTATGACAATTTGCTTTCCTGTAATCAAATTACACTTTCTTGTTTTTATGCCAATTCTGTGATAAAGACACCTGTCTTTTAAAGCTGTACCCCTTTTCTCTTAAAGTCATGCTTTAGCAGACTGGTTGAGTGTCATTCTTTGCACTGAGAGGCCACTGGTCTGATGCCCTGCTAGGGCCCAGAACTGGACTGTGGGCTCAGTCCCCAGTAAGGGGCATGCAGGCCTAAGTTTCTCTCTCTCCCTCTCCCTTCTCCTCTCTCTCTAATAAAGTAAGTTGTGCTTTAGAAAACACTGTAGCTGACTGAAAGTGTCCGACTGCCTTAAGTACTTCTCTCAGCAGCAGTAGCAGAGCCATCTCTGCAGGGCATTCTCTAGGAGCACTGGCAGAGGGGTGGGGAGTAAGATGCCTGCTTGCCTTCCATGGGCACAGACTCATGGACCCTCCCTCTCCTCTCACCTGAAAAGGTTGGGAGCAGGCAGGAAGACTCGGCAGGGGAGAGGCATCCTCTCTGAGGATACCAGAGGACAGGAAAGAAGAATCTGAGGCAAGGATGACAGGGGCAGGGGAGCACCCCAGCATCCCAGACCAGCCACTGGAGAGTGTCATTTCCATGGAAGACACTCGCCTGGCTAACACAGACTGCACTAGGAATGTCACTGAGATGGGCCCTGGCTGTGTGGCCTCCATGGTCCTCTGTGCTCTGTGGACACAGGGCTTGCACGACACTCACTGAGATCGTGGAGACAGCTCCCTCCCAGTTATTACCATACATGACCTAAGAGGACCCTCTGAACAAGAGCAGGGGATGGGGCCTGCAACCAGCATGCATCATAGACAATTATAACTTTAGGTTCCAAAATGAACATTCTAACCCATTTTTATAACAGCATAATGCGCTTCGGGACTGGGTCAAAAATCCCGAGGACATCTACCTGCTTTGGTGGACATCCCAATCATGCTCTTCTTTTTCTTCCAGAAACTGATATCATTTTTAAATGCCAGGAAATCAAACAGAAGCTGAAAAGGAAAGAGGACAGCAGTGTGCATCTATCTCCCGTGGGTTGGCAGGTAGGCACTGGACACAAAAGGTGAACCCACATCTCATGTACCGAGCTGTGGTATGCACTGTGGGTTCACCATGACCAGCATCTCCGCCTGCAGTGGCAGGGAGACCACAGGCGCCCAGATGTTCTCCTCCCCTCTCATGGCAACAGCACACAGTGTGTCCGTCTCAGAAGCGCACAGGCTCATTCTGAGACATGACCTTTAGATAAAAAGTGCTACTTTTCAGTTTTGGTAAGTTTTAGCTGGACTGGTAGCTGCGTCCCAGACACTCAGAACCAGCTGTGGCTTAGTTCTCCGAACCTGTGCTGCCTCACCTTTCCACCTGGACCTGAATCCAGCACAGCCACCATCAGTGATGGCTTTCCTTCACAGCCTGGAGTCCCCATGTTCAAACAGGCATTCCACATAGAAGACTGGTGTTTAATGCTGTGATCACCACAGTAGGGCTCATATAGTCATTAATTCATTTCCGCGATAAAGGCCAAGCACTGTGGCCTTGGAGTCTCAGGTCCGTTGGGAACTAAGGGGCTGCCAGGTGGGATACCGTTACACCAACCCCCCAGCTGAGGATGGCTGGTGCCCTTGGAGCCACCACGCTCTCCCACTGTCATCACTAACAAGGACTAGGTAACCCACTCACATGAAATGCTGCGACAAAGAAGGTCAACGCTAAGAAATACAAGTTGGTATCAACAAAAATTCCTTTCACTTCATCAGCATCTTTCTCTGAAAACCCTGAAAAAAGGGCAAAATGGGCAATGTCAGCCTTACTTCATGTTACAAAGGTTTCTGAATGCTGTTGGTAATAAGAGTTCACCTGAGCAAAACTATGGCATTTCAAATACTATGTTCTGAATAAAGCAAACTTTCAGGTAATCAAGAACTTTTCAAAGACAGGACACAAGTGACGCTCTGATTAAAATTACATGGAAGAACCTGCGCCACAGGTACGAAGGCTACCAAGTCAGTGTACATATTGGGACTTGCAACTACAGGACACTGCCGCCCAGGGTCTGGGTTGGCACCCACGGTCTCACCAAACTGCTGCAGGGAGTACACGGCATCCTGCATGTGGATCCAGAAGCGGAGCCTCCCCAGCGAGATCTTGTCGTAGGACACGGTGAGGGGCAGCTCAGTGGTGGAGCGGTTGATGACCTAAGGGAGTGATGACACAGTTAGAACCTGCCCACCAGGGTACACCCAGCTGCCAGACTGCACCCTTCTGCCTCATTCAGACCACTGCGCACCCTGTGCACGGACACTGCACCTCTGTTCCCAAGTCCTGCACCCACCAGTTTGGGCACAGTGGAAGCTGAGGCTTGAGGCCCAGGCCATGTGCCTGCTGGGCTTTAGACACTCCTACATCCTGGGCATGATGGTTACACAGAGGCTGACCTTCCCTCTTTCCTTCCCTCCCTCCCTCTTCTGGGGCTCCAGCACCCACGTGCTCTCCTCTCAGAACTGGGCAGGACTCCTCCTGCACACACTGCTCTGAGCTCTTCCTGAGGAAACTCTGCACATCTCTGGACTACATCCCCTCTGCTCATCCTTCCCAGCATGAGCGGCACCACCACATGCCAGGGATTAAGGACACATGTGCCACTGAACCAAACACAGGCCCTTCTCCTGGAAGGGCTGGAGACAGAATTGCTCTGTCCATACCCACAGGCCTAGTGGCCAGCACAGGGAGTCATTCCATTTGGACTGGCAGAAGAAAGCTCCAGGAAGAGGCAGTGTTCAGGCTGGGATCATGAGGAGGCACAGAAGGAGGATGGAGGCTGCCACAGGAAGGAAAGCTCAGTCCCACTGTCTAGCAGCATACGTGGCCGCAGCGGTCAGGTCCCAGGAGGGTCCCGAGCATACACATCAGTGTCACAGTCCATGCTCACCGTGACTCCTTGCAGTGAACCAGGCAACCAGACACCAGGTCCAGCACTGGGCTACCCCATACAGTGCACTAGCCTCAGGCCAGGTGGGCAGCAGGCCAGGCCCATCCCGTGGGGACGCCCCTGTAAAGGCTCCCATAGCAGGCAGCACACCACACAGCAGTGGCCTTGGTTGTTCTCCAAATATGGCATTCCTTCAGAAAAGTGGCTCCAAGTGAGACAAAGCATTAGTGGCAGAAGGCAGCCTGAGAAAAAGCTAGCTGTATATACACACACGTCTGTTTCTGTGAACAGCAGGCCTTTTACCAAACCACACAGTGACCAGGATAACGCAGGTGCTCTGTGGATGCTGCCAGATCCTTCCGTGGTCCAGCCACAGACTTGTCTCTCCTCACTTCTTCCCAAGTGTTCCCTGCTGACTTTAATGAGGATCTTCTGAAGCCCTACACCAGCGAGGGCACAGGGGCTGAGGAAGGGATGGCTCGGAAGGACCCCGCCGCTGGCCAGGAGCAAACCCAGAGCACACCCATGCCAAGTGAAAGCACATACAAGCCACCACGGCAGGACTGAGGAGTGCAGAGGAGAGCGTGCTCACCATGAGGTCCTTCACCCGATTGCTGAGCTGGTCGATGAACAGGATAGGGAGGTAATGCACAGTCTTCCCAAGCTGGATCCTGGGGTGAAGCAGTTTTCAGTCACTGTGAAGTTTTGTCACCTTAGATGACCTGAACGCAGCCCCAGACACTGCATTTACCTGAGAAATCCCTCCCAGCACCTTCAGTTGCTTCTGGTTACAACAGTCCCAGGCACACCTTCCCAACGGAAGCAGGGGTCTCACAAGCTACGCTCGGTGCTGACACACTGGACACCAGAAGGAGATGGGTAAATAAACAAGGACCTGACCACACTGTGGAACATCATCCGGGGTGTGAAAGTGTGCAAGAGGCCCCTCTGTGCACAGACATGAATGGTCCAGTGAGGCAGTAAGAACAAAAATAAAAATCTACCTGCTTTTCATGCCTGGAGGATTGGGGGCCGGAGGATAGGAGTGGGGAGGGCTTACTTTCTACACCTTTCACATTTTGAACTGCGAGTGTATCATGTATTCAACAATAAGGTTTACATTTACAAAAGGGAATACCCTTACTGACAAATGAATAAGAACACTTATTTTAGTGGCCACTCATAGATGCTATGTGATGAATTTATAATAGTTCTTAACCTAACAGCAGGCTCCCCAAAGCCTGGAGACAGACTAGTCAATCAATGCTAATAGTTATGCTTAACTAATAATGGCAAATGACAGTGACAAGATCTAACAGTTTATTTTATTATTTTTAAAAAATTTATTGATTTTATTTAGAGAGAGAAAAAGGGAGAGAGAGGGAGGGGAAGAGGAAGAAACAGAGAGGGGGAGAGAGGGAGAAACACTGATTTGTTGTTCTACTTATTTATGCACTCATTGGTTGGTTCTTGTATGTGCCCTAACCAGGGACTGAACCAGCAACCTTGGCATATCTGGACGATGCTCTAACCAACTGAGCTATCCATCAGAGCCAAATGTTAATTTTAAATAATAAATGAGTCACATTAAAACTGACCATGGCGCCCCTAACAAAGGTAATCAGAATGCAGACAGGACAAAACTCAAGTGACATGGTCTCATCAGTGCTCCCATTTTCTCTCCAAGGGAAGCCTTTGCCAAGAACAAAGGGTAGGCCCTGGCCAGTTTTCTCAGTGGTTAAAGCATCTCAGCCCTAGGACTGAAGGGTCTCGAGCCCAATTCCCAGTCAAGAGCATATACCTTGGTTGCAGGTTTGAACCCTGGCCCCAGTGGGGTTTTGCTGGAGGCAACCAGTTGATGTGTTTCTCTCACTTTGGTGTTTCTCCCTCTCTCTCTCCCTCCCCTGCACCTCACCCTTTCCACTCTCTTTCTATAGATCAACAGAAAAAATACCCTTGGGTAAGGATTTAAAGAAAATAGAAGCAAAAACAAAGGACAGGATGACTCCCAGTTTCATTCATTTCAATGCTCTGATGGCAATCTTGGGCAGCAAGACTGCCCAGAGAAAAGAGACAAAGCTTGAGGGTGTCCAGGCAGCACCTTAGGCTCTTCTGGGCCTCCCTTCCCAGGGACAACTCAAAGATGCAGGTATGTCCAGCCGATGTGGGCTAGTGGTTTGATTTCCAGTCAGATCACATGTCCAGGTTGTGGGCTTGATCCCCAGTGTGGGGCATGCAAGAGGCAGCCGATCAATAATTCTCTATCACTGATGTTTCTATCTCTCTCCCTTCCCCTCTCTGAAATAAATACATATTAAAAAAAAAATGCACGTACGACCAATCCATTTTTGGATTTTGGTGGGCCACCATCTTGAGGGGCTTCCTCCAGCCCTACATCATTATAGTTGCCTCCTCTGCTATCAGCTCAGGACAAATTGATGCTAAAGCCAGGCAAGTAAGCCTATCACCGGTTAGACTAGCGCACTTACATCTTCATGTATCGATGCACATCGGCAGGCAGGGAGGACCCATCAAAGACAAAGTCATCCACCATCACATTCAGTGTCAGTCTTGGTCTCCAGTGAGAAACAGGCTCATCCAGGGCACTCATCGGCTTCTTCTCAGCTTCGATATTCTGCTAAATGAAAAGGAGCAACTTAGTATGAAAAGAGGCCAATGCTGACTGGAAAACAGGGCCTGAAACAGGTTGAGGTAACAGGATGGTTGGCACCTTCACCTAGGAATAGCCCACATGCCAAGACCAGTTGGGAAGCAGAGCCTGGCAGAGCATGGAGAGCCACAACTGCCAGTTGCTCAAATTCTTATACCCCTCACTTCCTTCTCTCCATAGAAGCACCATGGGGCCCTTCATCTCAATGACTTCTGTCTTGGGTCCTCCACCTAAGCAAGGCCCCCTTCTCAGGGAACCTGGGGAGGGTGAGTTCTCGAGACAATTATAAGACATGTAGGTGAGCTAGAGCTAACTGTCCTGTATGTGTAATGAGACTGAACAGGAGACTGCTCCTCAATCAGGAACGTCAGGTTATCTGGAAGGAGTTGTGTCAATGTCTAGGCATCCACCAAGAAACTGACTGGCAGGAAAATCTTTATTTGAGCTCTAACTGATATATCCTAGGAAACAGTGTCCTTTGTCTCCTATTTAAAAAATATATTTTTGCCCTAGCTGGTTTGGCTCAGTGGCCTGCGGACTGAAGGATCCTTGGTTCGATTCCAGTCAAGAGCACATGCCCAGGTTGTGGGCTCGATCCCCAGTGGGGGGCATGCAGGAGGCAACCGATCAATGATTCTCTCTTATCATTGATGTTTCTATCTCTCTCTCCCTCTCCCTTCCTCTCTGAAATCAATCTATAATAAAAACATATTATGCAAATTGACCAAATGACTGAATAGATGATCACACTATGACAAACACTGGCACCAGGCCAGCCAAAGCGGATGCAATGAGATTGGTCAGGGGGCCTTGCCATCATCCCACAATCGCCCTGTAGAGGGAGGCCCAGGCCACCAGTTGGCGGGGCTACTGATGGGGGCAGTGGAGAGGGCTCCGCAATCGCCCCAGAGAGGACCAGGCCACCCTCTGCGCAGCCTCTATCGCAGAGCCCTGGCCAGGTGGATGAGGCCTCCCTCTGCAGGGCAATGGATCACAAGGCTCCTCAATTGATGGCTCCCGCTGTGGGGGGGCCCGGGTGTCGATCTGAGGGCCCTGTGATCAATCACCCTATAGAGGGACCCCTAGGCCACAGGCCAGCAACATTGTGGCAGGTGTGTGGGGCCGGCCAGGAGTCACACTGAGAGGGAGGCCCGGGCCAGCCAAGCAATCGTACCCCATGCCTGTCGCCTACAGAGGGAGGTGACCAGTGGTGGAAGAGTGGGAAGAAGGGGGGAGCAGTGCCATACAGGTGGCAAGCAGTGGCAGTGGCAGGGCCAGCTGCCGGCAGCCTGGGAAAGGAAAACCTGGATAGGCCCTGATCACTGGCCAGGCCTAGGGACCCTACCTGAGGGGTCCCAGATTGCGAGAGGGCACAGGCCGGGCTGAGGGACACGCGACTGCGCCCGTACCCGCCCTCCCCCCACCCCCCCTGCACCTAGCACAAATTTTGTGCACTGGGCCTCTAGTAAAAATATATTAAAAAAAATTTTTTTATGTAATAATTTATCTCCCAAATAATAGTAACAGCTAACATTTGGCATTTATATGTTCCAAAGACCTCTCATTTCCTTTACACCTACTGCCTCCTTGATTTCCCAGGAAGGCCCCATGAGGCAGGGCCATACTTTGCCTGTGGAAAAGGAGTTGAATCTTCTCAAGGACACACAGCAGGATGTGCAAACTGGGAGAGGCCAGAGCAGGCTGTCAGGTTTTTTCAAAACCTACCTGAACCATTGACAGTCCTGTCCCTATTCAGGGAACATCATAGAAACTTCCTGCAAAGCTGCCATCTTTCTTGTTTGTAAATGATCTCACCTTCCATTCAACACAGACCCAAACACCATAATTCCTAGGTTTTGTCAATGGTCACTTACATAACTCCCAGTGTTTCTTGGTACACATAGTTTTCTACGGATGTATAAAATATGGTCTGTACATATGCCTTTTGAATAACTTTAAATTATATTCTTAGAATAAATATATTAAGTGCAGTAAGTTTCCCAAGTCTTAAGAAATGAATGCAGTTGAGCTCCATAGAGGGGGCTCCTTATGAAAAAACATGCATTAAAAAATGTCAGTGGGTTTCTAAAAGTGCACGTCACTAATTTGACAAAAAATTTATGTGTAAATCACAGGAAATTATTCTGCTGAAACACAGACATGTTCACCAATAACCTAGCCCTAGATCTAAGCTGCAGGTGTGAATTCCAGGAAGCAGAGTGCAGGCTCCTTTTTGGCTAATAATCTGATGAAGACGCCCACCTGTGCAGCAGATTCTCCAGTGAGCAGATTGACCTCTTCTGGTTTGGGGACCATGTAGGTGGTCAGAGGACTAATCAGGTGCACCTGCTTCCCATCGTGCCAAGGCAGAATGCCAGCATGATGGAGGAAGATATAGGCATATAGCGTCCCGTTATTCCTTGTTTTCTTTGGTACGGAAACATTAACTGTCCTAAAACAAGACAAATTACAATTTCAAACGTGTATACTTACACACACAGCAAAGATTACTCAAATATCTTTATAACAACTGATTTTAGTATAGAGTACTAAAAATGAAACGCCCTTGCCTTTGATTGAGAATCCTAGGTACAGAAGTTTATGGAATGTTTCCTAAAAGCTTGAGCAGTTATACCCGAGAGCAGGAAAGCCTGCGTTTTCTGCCCCTATTTCCTGGCACTCAGAGAAGTCAGTTCACTCACAGGTAGTGGCCAATCCCATGTGTGTAAGGCCCCTGCCCACTGCACTGACTCTGCAGCTCTCTGATGGGGCTGGCTGACTAGAGGACATTCATTCCAGCACATGTTCCCATCATTCTATCAGATATTTCCCAGACCATTGTAGAGGGAAAAGGCAGACTTCTTGACAAGCACATCGCTTTTTAAATTGCATTTGCTGAACTCTTAAGAACCTAGAGCCATAGTTACATATGAAACGCCTTTGGTTACAAAGAGACAAGTAGTTTGCTGTGGGAAACTGCATGTCATTTCCACCGCAACATCCACTCCTTCAAAAACTCCCCCTAGCTGCTGCATGTCCCACAGCCATAAGATGCAGGTGTCAGCTGCTTCCTAAATGACAAACATATCTGCTATTTTTAAGTAAAACGAAAGTTTGACTGTCTACGTATCACACATGGGTCTTCCATTAAAACTTTTCTCACAAGACGACGGTAGGTAATTCTGCTTTTCTAAGGCAACCTTGTGACATACTGAAGGCCAACCTTTAAACAATCTAAACACTTTACTATGTTAACCTCATCACCAGCACTTTGTCATATAACCATACCTTTCAAATTTGGACTCCACGTCAAAGTCTTCCACGTTCAAGACAAGATCCACGTTGTTCTCAGCACCAAGGTTGGACCGTGTGGTGGTGTATACACTCAGCTGGAAGCGATGTCAAGAAAGTTAGCTTGGCAAGGCCCACAAAATACACACATCCAACAGCTACACGAAGGAGAGCAATCTGAAAGGTGACAGGTTTCATTTTTAACTCCCAAACGGACAAAACTCTGACCTGTGGGAGAATGGTTGTATCTGATGTGTTTGCTGCAAAAGAACAACTTGCTAAAGTGTGTAGCTGCCTGGATCAAAAGAGCAGGGGTACACTGACCCTGGGTACCTTGTAATGGGGTGACAAGGGGCAGCCTCTGGGGCCTGCCTGCGGTCACTGTGCACGCAGAGCCTCTCGGATATGAGGGGTAGGGAGGTCAGAGATCATCAGGCCAGGAGAAGCCTCAGCCCAGCCCCAGCCTGGCTCAGATGAGAAGCGACCCCTAGCCCCACCGGCCTCTGCCCAGCTCAAGTGAGACTAGCTCCTGGCTCCCGCCCGCCGCGGAGACCCCGCTCCGCAACCAGGGAACTAACTCACCTGCAGCTTGGGCCTCTGAGCCAGGTAGGGCTGAATGCAGTTGCCGTTGCCGGAGCACGGGCGGGTGTAGACGATGCCGTACATCACCCAGCAGGTGTGCACCACGTACACCACAAACACGCCCACCACCAGGCTGGTGAAGGAGCTGCGGCCGCTCCACATGGTGCCGTCGCCTCCGGGCGGAGCGTGGCGCCCACCCGCCCCGGTCCGTCTCGCCGCCGCGGGCCTCGCGAGCCTCCCCACCAGCGCCCGCTGGATGCTCCGGCCGCCGCCGCTCACGCGAGAGCCGCCGCGCGCCGCCGCCGCCGTCGGGGAACTAACGCGCCGGGCGCCGCGGACCACCGGTCACCCTGCATACTCTTGCCGCCGCCGTCTACCTGTCACCGCGGGATTCGCCGGCGCGCCGGCAGCTTCCGGGTCCTTTGCCACCCGACGGAAGTGGGCGCGCCGCACGGCCACCTGGGAAGTGTAGTCTAGTCCCCTTCCGCCCGAGGCGGGGC
>PVJN01032287.1:0-24266 GCA_004026805.1 Lasiurus borealis | reverse complement strand
AGGCCGCGGGCGGCGCGCGCCATGGAGGCTCGGGAGGGGGGTCCGCGCGGGACGCGCCGCCGGCCCGGGTCCTGCGGTCCTGCCAGCGGCGCTGTGGGGGTCGCCGGGGCGCCCCGCGGTCAGCGCGCCTCCAAGTCACAAAGACCCGCGGGTCACAAGCGGCCCCCGCCCTCCCCCGGGCCACCGGCCCCGCCCCGGCGGCCTGGGACCTTCGCTCCGGCCCCGCATCCCTGCGCCCGGCGTCCCCCTCTGGGGAGGTGAGTGCGGGGACCTGCGCGCTGGTGTCACCTCGTGGGCTGGGCGGTCCCCCCTCTCTTCCCTCCGTCCCCCCACTCCGGTCCCGCAGCGGCACCCGAGGCCCTGCCACCCCAGCCCCCCGCCCCCCGGGTCCCACCACCTCTGCTCCCCCAAGGGCATGTGGAGGGACAGACCCCCCAACCCTCCTCCGTGCCCAGGTGGTGACTTTGCAGAACCCGGAGGTCCTGGTGGTTGGACATTTTATTTGGAAGCGGCTGTGGAGGCCGCGTGGGGGCGGCTGGGTGGTCCCGGGGGACCCTGGCGTCTGCCCGTGGTTCTGGGGAGACCCTGGCCTCTGCCCCGGGGCTCCCAGCCGCGCGCTCCTGGCCTCGGGGTCACAGAAACCAGGGATCCATGAGGCGGGACCTCCACCGCTGTCCTGGGTTTACACAGGGATTATAGAGGCCGCAGGCCACACAAACTGCAAACAGTAACTGCATGGGAGAAATGTCACTGGCAGAATTATAACGTTTCAAACCCGCACGTCACGGGGGCTCCTCAGGTCCTCTCTGACCTCGCGTCCAAGCCAGCACGAGGCCCACAGGCGCCCAGTCGCCGCTCCAAGACCCTCTGGACCCCCGAGAAGACGTGGGTGTCGCCTGGGCTGTCCCGGGTCGGGTCCCCACTCAGGGGCGTCCCCACCCGCCACGCCCGCCCTGGGAGCTGCAGGGAGGGAGGCGGCTGGGCGGGCCCTACGTGGGAGCAGGGAGAGCCGCCCGGCCCCTCGCCCGCCGCCCGAGCCCCTGGCGCCCCGAGGCCAGCAGGAAGGGTGCAGGGCAGAAGCTCTGATGCCCCTCGGCCGGCACGCTCACCCGCCGGGTGTCAGACCTGCACCACCTCCCCCATCTGATGGTGACCTCGGCAGCCGGTCCCGTGCTCAGAGCGAGCGAGCAGGAGAACCCTGCCTCCCGCACCAGGTCCACACCTGTCCGGCCCGGCAGCCCTTGTCCCCCAGGCACCTGGCCCCGAGCCCCCACCAGCCCTGGACGGGGGAGCCTGAGCCGCCCAGCACGGCCCGCCTCCCCCTCCTGGCACTGACGGACGTGTCACCTGAGCGCCGTGTGCCGGCGGACACAGCTCCTCACCGGAGCCGTGCCCCCACCCAGGCGGGCTCCCAGGTGCCACGTCCATGGTTCTGGTGCCCTCGGCGCCCTTGGGACAGAGACACACAAGCTGCTTCTGGGCCACGATTTTAATCGAAGCAAATGTTATTCTCACACCCACGGCCTGCAGCCCGCAGGTGGGCGGGGACCGGCAGAGACCCCGGTGCAGGCCAGACCACTGGGGAGTGAGAACCGAGACGAACTACTTGTTAGGAGCTGTGAGGGCTGCAGGCAGGCGAGGGCAGAGACCTGGCCCAGGGTGGGGGGTAGGGGTGGGGGGAGCAGGGCCAATGGGTCAGGAGGGAGGGGCTCAGCCTGGCCCAGGTCACCGAGGCTACCGTGGCCGGGAGACGAGCCCCAGTTTTCAAACTGGCCCCCCACAACAGTCACTGAGCCGCCAGTGGACAGTCCATCTCCGTGCGGTGGACCCAGGGCTTAGGAGCTGGAATGAGGGGTGGCCAGTGCCGACAAGCACCCGGGTGGACCGGCGCCCTGAGCAGCAGCCCTTCTGCAGGGGCTGGGTGGGTGCCGAGGGCGGCCGTGGCAGTGGGTGGCCACGGGAGAGGGTGTGGGGTCGGGCACAGGACAGAGGCTCCCGTCTGCTCTGGTCCAGGACACAGCGCGGGGTGGGGGCTCGGTCAGAAGAGAAAGACCGAGATGGGCTGAGCCAGAGGCCTGCCCTCTGCACACAGTAGGCGCTCAACAAAAACGGGGCAGAACCCAGTTAGGGTGGCTCCATGGTTGAGCATCGACCTAGGAACCAGGAGGTCATGGTTCAGTCAAGGCACCTGCCCGGGTTATGGGCTCGATCCCCAGTGTGGGGCGGGCAGGAGGCAGCCGATCAACGGTTCTCTCTCATCATGGATGCTTCTCTTTCTCTCTGTCTCTCCCCCTCCCTGCCTCCCTGAAACCAATAAAAATACACTTTTTTAAAAACCCACAGAAAACAGGGCGGGAGCCGGGTGAGGGGCGGGAGGCGGGAAGCAGGCAGCAGGCACGGTGGCCCAGAAACTGGGCAGACCAGCGCCCGCGTCCGGCCCACACCAGCCCTCCTCACCCCGCACCCAGCTGCCCGCTGGCCGGAACAGCCAGCCGCTGCCTGTGTGTGGGGCAGACACTCTGCAGCCGGCCGCCTCGGGGGAAGGGGTAGAGGAGCCGCTGAGGTCACGGCCCCGGGCGGGCTCGGCCGCCAGCCCGGCCCCCGCCTCACTGGGCCATCTGCACCACCACGGCCCTCCAGGCGCGGTCCTTGTCGAACTCCCTGGGCGGGCTTCTGGCCACCTGCGAGGAGAGAGAGCTCGGGTCACCGCGGGCAGCTGGGCGCGGAGGCGGCTGCAGGGCTGCACAGCCTCAGCCTGGGAGAGCCGAGACCCCGGCCCCCTGCGCCTGCGGCTGCCCCTCCTGGGCTCGGCGAGCTCTCCCTGCAGCAATGAGCTGGCTCTGGGGGTGCCCGGTTCTCGGAGGGACTGGCCCCTGGCGGAGGCAGCATCTGTAAACGGGACACTCTCTAAGTCCTGGCTGACGGGGGACAAAACACCCCAGTGCAGGAGTAAACGGGACCTCCAGGCCCTTCCTGGGGCGGGGATGCCTCCCCGACAGAGAGGGTTTGGACCGGGCCTGGGGCACGGTCATGCCATTGGCCAGAGCCTGGCACCAGGGAGGGAGGGAGGGAGGGAGGGAGGGAGGATGCTCCAGGCAGCGGTCCCCCAAGACCTGCAGAAACGGAGGCAGCTCTGGGCGGCTCCCACGTCCTTCCCTCCAGCTCTGCACCCTGGCGCCCAGTCACAGAACCAGACCCGTCCCCAAACGGGTCCCCAGGAAACCGCGGTCTGAGGCTCGGAGGCGTGTGGTGGAGGGAACAGCAGCCGGAGAGGCTGGAGGTCAGTGGCTGAGGAGGGGTCTGGGCAGGAGCCGGTGCCAGGAGGACCAGCAGCAGCTTGGGGGGGGGGGAGCACAGCGCCAGGGGTGCCAAGCCCAGGACGTGAGGCTGTGAGGGGCCTGGGTGGCCGGGGGGTAGAGCGGCCAGTGCACCCTGGGGCCTGCAGGACCTGCTCAGGGCATCATGCACCTGGCAGGGGGGTGGGAGGGCCGGGGTCGCAGTGAAGGGGGCTGGGTGGGCCGCCCACAGGAGGGAGGGACCCTCAGCGGCCAGGGGAGGGGACAAGAGGTGGGATCTGAGCGGAGACCAGGCGGAGTGGCCGGCTGACCCTCCAGAGCAGCGTGACCTGGCACGTTGGCAGAGTAAAGCAGAGCCTTCCGTGGGGACACTTTTCGGGGACGGACCCGTGTTTGCCCGGGGGTGGGCGGTGGGCGTCACCTGCGGGCCAGGCTGGGACTCACCTCGGCGGGGCGCTCCAGGGGGCGGGCCACCGTGAAGCGGGCGCACTGGACCACGGTGCCCGTGTGCAGACTCGCCTGCAGCACCAGCTCCAGCAGCAGCAGCAGCAGCAGCACGTCGTAGGATTGCTGGCAGGAAAAGCGGGAGCAGCTGGACCCCGCCCCCGCCAGGCCCTCAGCCCCGCCCTCTGTGACCCCCGACCCCGGCCCGCGGCCAAGGAGACCACAGTGGGAACCTAACCAGGACGCTGGCTGCTCAAAGCCGACCCGGGATCGGACTGCACACATAGTGCAGGGTCTTCCCACACCCGGGGCCCAGGCCACTGTCCGGCAAGAAGCCTCTGCCGCTGGTTGAAGATGGGGGTGGACAGCGGGCGGGCTGCTTGCGGCTGCTGCACTGGCAGTGGGCACTTAGCGATGGGCTGTGATGGGATGTGATGGGAGGGCAGTGGGCACTGTTAGCAATGGGCGCTGTGTTAGCGATGGGCTGTGATGGGATGTGATGGGAGGGCAGTGGGTGCTGTGTTAGCAATGGGCTGTGATGGGATGTGATGTGATGGGTTGGCAGTCGACACTGTTAGCGATGAGCACTGTGTTAGCAATGGGCGCTGTGATGGGCTGTGATGGGTTGGCAGTGGGCACTGTTGCAATGGGCGCTGTTAGCAATGAGCGCTGTGTTAGCAGTGGGATGTGATGTGAGGGCAGTGGGTGCTGTTAGCAATGGGCGCTGTGATGGGATGTGATGTGAGGGCAGTGGTGCTGTTGCAGTGGGCACTGTGTTGGGTTGTGATGGGGTTGGCAGTGGGTGCTGTTGCAGTGGGCGCTGTGTTAGCAATGGGCTGTGATGGGATGGGATGTGAGGGCAGTGGGTACTGTGTTAGCAATGGGCACTGTGTTGGGTTGTGATGGGGTTGGCAGTGGGCATTGTTGCAGTGGGTGCTGTGTTAGCAATGGGCTGTGATGGGATGTGATGTGAGGGCGGTGGGCGCTGTTAGCAATGGGTGCTGTGATGGGATGTGATGTGAGGGCGGTGGGCGCTGTTAGCAATGGGTGCTGTGTTAGCAATGGGCGCTGTGTTAGCAATGGGCTGTGATGGGTTGGCAGTGGGTGCTGTCGGCAGTGGGCGCTGCGTCTGTGCGGCGACTTGAAGAACTGTCTGCCGGCTCCTTGGCCACACTGGTTACTGGGTCTGCCATGAAGCCTCTCATGCCTATGCCTGTGCCTCTCTCCTCCACCTCACACCGGCTCCGCGGACCTGTGCCCCACGGCTGGCCAGCGAGCAGGTTAAGCAGGAAGTACCCCACCCCTCGTGGCCAGCTTCCCGGGCGCCGAGCGGACTGGCCAGGGGCCTCACCCCCTGGCTGGAACCTCAGTGCTGGGAGCAGGACCCTTCCCCCAAAGCGGGCGGACTGGCTTGCTCCGGGGTAACAGGCACCACCGGGCCCAGGGAATGGGGGTGTGGACGGTCAGTCTCCGTGGTCCCCCACAGCCGCACGGTCAGCAAGGGGCCGTGGACCCCGCCCGGCCACTCCTGCAGGGCCTGCTAAGTGCATTTGGGGGAGCCGGTGGCCCAGCGAGGTCCCGGCAGTGTCCTCAGGTTGGGGTGTCGGGGAGGACCGTGCAGCGCAGACCGAGGAGGAGGCGGCGGCGGTGGACGGGAGGAGAGCCACCATGCAGGTGCCTTCAGACGCGGGGCTCGGCCTTTCGGGAGAAGCCCCTGAGGGAGACGGCTCTCTCTCCGCCATGCCGGTAAACTAGGCCACGGCACGGTCCTTCTAATTACAGCTCAAATCCCAGGCGCGGAGCAGGGAAACGGTGGCAAGTTTAACCACACACCAAACGCACGCCCTCCAATCATGGCTGAGGCCACTGCTCCAGAAGTCAGAGAGGCAGACGGTCAGAGGTCATGGGCAGGAGAGGCAGGTGCACGAGTGGACAGAGGTCGGGAGGGAGAAGCAGGTGCACAGACAGTCAGAGGTCACGGGAGGAAGAGGTGGGTGCACGGGTGGACAGAGGTCACGGGAGGGGGAGGTGGAGGCTGCCGGCCCCCTCAGCTGCTTCAGAACAGCACAGCTGCCCCCGCCACCGCTGGCTGGGACAAGGGGACCCCTGGGGGGGTTCTAGCGGCACAGGCGCCTCTCTGGCCGGCAGGTGCACCCGGAGGGTCCGCACCAGGACAGGACCAGAGCAGCGGGCCCTCCCCGGGGAGCAGCCGGTGACCTGGTCACGGGGCTGCATGTGTGCAATGAAAGGAGACAGCGCACTGGCTCCGAGTCGGGGGAAGGGCCAGGAGGAACCGTTCGGCTAACAGACAGAGAGCCAGGTGCACGGAAGACAGGGTGGGACCTGCCTACAGCCCGACTCCTGAGCCGCGCACAGGTTTATGGATTCAAAGACGCTGTCACGGGGAGCGCACTGATCTTAGGGCGGAACGTAGGGGAGCTCAGCCGTCCGAGAGGGTGTGGCCCCCACCGCACGGGCCATTCCCTCCCAGGGCCTGAGCGGAGGGCAGAGCCGGCCGGGGCTCGGAGGGACACGTTGGGGAAGAGTGGGAGCCGGCCTCCGCCCCCCCCCGCAGGGTGCGCACAGCCCCGTCCCGGAGACACGGCGGCGTGAAGGGGAGACACGCACCTCGAGGGCGGGCGGGTGCTCGGCGAAGGCCTCCACGGCTCTCCGCACGCTCAGGGTCAGGTAGCCGGCGGCCGTGAAGAGCAGCGGGGCCGTGAGGCTGCAGATGGCGATCAGCACCTCCACCTGGAGCAGCGCCCGGCCCGTCAGCTCCAGCCGCACGGGCCGAGCATCTCTTCGTCCGCTCCCCGCGCAGCCCCCGCGAACGGGCTGGCTGGTCTCCCCCTAATGCACCCCATGTCGGGAGTCTCCTCCATGTGGGCACAGCTAGCTGTTCCCTGTGGTCGCCCGCCTCCTCCGCTGCCCTGAGACTGCCCTGCACCCGTTCCCTCACCCACAGGGATGAGGCGAGGCTGGGCCCCACCTCCACCCCCCAGACCAGCCCCGCCGCCCTCAGCCAGGCCCCACCTACCAGACACCTGCTGGGACACTCTGCTGTCACGTGACTGGCAATGGCGCTTGGGAAACACTGAGAAAGAGGAAAAGAGGGAGACACTGGGGGTGACAGGCCGAGAGCCAGCTCCCAGCACACCCGCCCGCCTGCCCTGCATTCGGTGGGAGCCAGTGTGGCCAGGGGGGAGGGCCAGGCAGCCCGAGGCTCCGTGGCCAGGACGGTGGGACGAGGGCCGCGCCGGGCGCACTCACGGCCACTAAGATCCAGAAGAAGGTCACGGCGAGGTGCGGGCTGGCCACGGCCTCGTGCACGTTCAGAGTGATGACCCCGCCCAGCACGGCAGAGACGCCAGCAATCACCTCGATGACCTGCGGGCGGTGGGAGAGGGACAGTGAAGGTGGGCCAGGCTCGGGGTCCCCAGAACACGCGTGTCCCTGAGGTGGCATGGCAGGCAGGGCGTGGGGGCGCGAAGGGCTCGGGGCAGAGGTGTGAAACCCCGTCAAACGTCTGAGCGTGACCTTCCCGGAGACTGTGGACACGCATCCTCTGATCGAGGTCGGCAGGAGAGGAAGGCGCTCCCCCCATCGGGGAGGGAGGCAGGACACGGCGGGCACCGGTGTCCGCAGGCGCCTCCAGGGCGTGGGCTCAACTCCCAAGGCCCCGAGGACGGACACAAACCAAGTCCAGGTGCTGTTCACACACCAGCAGCGGGGAGGGAGCCAGAGGCAGCTGATGCGCTCACAGTTTTTTTGTTTTTGTTTTTGTAAATATATTTTATTATTTTTACAGGGAGGAAGGGAGAGGGATAGAAAGTCAGAAACATCCATGAGAGAGAAACATTGATCAGCCGCCTCCTGCACGTCCCCCAATGGGGAGGTGCCCGTAACCAAAGTACATGCCCTTGACCGGAATCAAACCCGGGACCTTTCAGTCCGCAGGCCGACGCTCTATCCACTGAGCCAAACCGGTCTTGGCCCCTCACGGGTTTTATGGCAAAGCCACCCGACAGACAGGCTTCTCTGTCCTGATGAGAAAGCAGCTCGCGGGAGCGATTCTGACTTTGTCACAAACAAACCCCGACACATCCCGCCCAAACCTACAGCGTCACGGAGAGAAGCCCAGGACGCAGACTTCACGAGGGAGGCCAGCAGCTTTGTGAGGGGACAAGCAGACGTAGAGAAGGACTGAGCCCTGGCCAGTGTTGCTCAGTGGATAGAGCAACCGGCCTTCGGACTAAAGGGTCCCTGGTTCCAGCCCCGGGCAGGGTGCATACCCGGGTTCCAGGGTCCGTTCCCAGGAGGGGGGCCTGCAGGAGGTAGCGATCAACGATTTCCTCTCATCATGGATGTTTCTCTCTCCCCTTCTCCCTTCCTCTCTGACATCAATAAAACACATATTTTTAAAAAAGAGAAAGGCCGAAACCGGTGTGGCTCAGTGGATAGAGCATCGGCCTTCGGACTGAAGGGTCCCGGGATCCATTCTGGTCCAGGGCATGTACCTTGGTGGAGGGCACATCCCCAGTGGGGGGCGTGCAGGAGGCGGCTGATGGATGTCTCTCTCTCATCAATGTTTCTAGCTTTCTATCCCTTTCCCTTCCTCTCTGTGAAAGATCAATAAAATATATTTTTAAAAAATGTTTAAATAAGTAAAATAAAAAAAGAGAGAGAGAGAAAGACTTAAAGTGAAATGAGAGGGTGGCCATGTGATGTATCCTCTATGAGAGTGACAGCCAGGTTTCAGGGCACCCAGAGGCAGCAGGTGTCAACCGGGACTGAGGGCCTCCTCCCCACAGCTGGAGCCCACCTGCACCCGCACCCCCACACCCTGACCTACCCCCCACCTACACCCACATTCCACCCTCACGCCACCTGCACCCCCACCCGCACCCACATCCGCACCGACATCAGCCACCCACACCTGGCAGCTTCCATGGCGAGGTGCTTTGGCACCACCCACACCGCAGGAGCCGCGTTCCCTGCAGGCAGGGCACAGGCCACGCAGCTGACAGTCTGTCCGGCCTGCCCTGCCCCACCCCCAGTGGAAAGGACGGACAGACAGAGTGAGGAGAAAGGGCGGCTTACGGAGTAGGCCTTCAGCACCCGCGCCGGGAAGGCCACGCCGTGCAACATGCTGGTGCTGTCGGAGCTGCAGCCCTGGAGAGAGAGACGGCTAAGCGGCCTGTGCCCCGGGCTGGGGGGCTGCCCCCTCCCCCTCCCCCTCCCTCCCGCCCCTTCCCCCACCCCCATCTCTAGCAGGTGACTGCCAGGCCGTGGGGAAACCTTTCTGCCCCAGCGGCACTTTCCACCGACAGACGGGGTCTGTCCCCGTGGTCCTGGGGAGGCCAGCACAACCTGCCCCCCCTTCACGCTGCCCACAGCCCCCCACCTTCCGGCGGGATGCCTCGCCGGCTCGCGCGGAGACGATGACCGTGGCCGCCATGAGCAGCTCCAGCAGCAGCAGGAGGATCAGGTTGAAGTTGATCTGCAGGGGCCGAGGGGACGGGGGGGATGGGGCTGAGCGCCTGCCTCCTCTGACCTTTGACCTGGGTGACCTGGACCCCAGGCAGGGCCGGGTGCCGCCCGTGGCTGATCCACCTCTGGCCCCTGGTCCACCTGCCCTGCCTCGGACCCCTTCCCCAGGTCTGAGACGATGGCTCCCCCATTTTTCTGGGGCCCCTCACACCAATGCGTCACCGGCTTGAGAAACCCAAGGTGTGTGTCTCCCCCCACCCCCCCCTGATGTGTGTCCCCCCCATGTGTGCGCACTGAGGGGTCACTAACTCACAAAGGAAGGAACGTCGGTGGAGTACCGGCTGTGGACGTGTGTGTGCGTTTTCGGGGGGCAGCCTGCCTGACCCTCTGTTCCTGTTAACGTCTAACAACAGTTTGAGAGGCGCTAAAACAGCGTCAATAAGTCTGTCCACCGAGTCAACGAAACGTAAAGACACGTCTCTCCTTCAGAAGGATGAACCCCCGACTCTCAGACTCGAGGCCGTGACACATTTTCACGGTGGCAGCAGCCACGTTACGCCCCACGGAGACTTGGCAGCAGGAGGGAGAGGGGGGAGTGGGAGCGGGAGCATTGGGCCCCATGGGGGCCCGGGGACTCACGTCGATGGCGGACGGGTTCAGGACCAGTTTGCACCCAAACCAGATGAGACACGTCGTGGTGATGGCAAACGTGGAGACAAACAGCAGCTGGAAGTTGGGGACCTGAGAGAGAAGCCGAGGTCTTATCTCCGTGGTGTCACCTCCACCCTGATTCCCGGTCCCGCGTGGAGAGTCTCACGGCCTCAGCTCCGGGGCAGAGGGTGTGGGAGGACACAGGAGGCCCCGCAGGGGAGCACGGGCTGCTGTGGGCAGGGAGGTGCCTCCCACCCAGGGCACACACATGTGCACGGACACAGCGCGCACATGCACGCCCGTAAGCGAACACACGTGCACGTGAATGCATGCACTCATGAATGCACATGTGCATGCATGCATGGACACAGGTGCACACGTGTGTGCACACACGTGCCAGTCAGCCCCCAGGGCCTGGTCTCTCCTCAGCCAGGAGCCGTGTGGCTGCCCCGGGCACAGAGACTGGGAGGGCCGGACTCACCACGTCGGCGTGTCTCCGGGACACGGCCAGGCTCACCACGGCGGCCGGGATGCACTGGAAGAGAGCGGAGCCTGTGAGCGGGCCGACCCCGGCCTGAGCGCTGAGCCTCCCAGGGCCCGAGACGGTCACCCCACGAGGGAGGCGGCCACGGGCCCGGCCCCCAGAGGCTCCCAGAGGCCCCCAGAGGCCCCGAGTCTGCCGAGTGGCCAATCTGGAAGAAGCGCCAGCTTTCTGGCGAGACGGGAAGGACATGTGTGTGACCCGCCTTCCAGGTGGACACTCGGAGGCGGGAGGCAGTCCCGGTGGGAGACCGGGCTTCGAGCCGTGGAGGGAATTCCCAAAGGGGCCGTGTGCATGCAGAGCATGGAGCTCAGGAGCCCGAGACCCGGAGCGTTCAATTCGGGGGCCCCACTGTGACCCGCACGGGAGCAAAGGAGAAGGGAGGGGGGCAAATGTGGGGCATCAGGTGGGCGGGGGACAGAGGGGCCCAGGGGCCTCAGGGGCCACACCCGGTGCTGCTCTGTGGGTGCTGGACTGGTCGACGCCGCCGAGGGCGCAGCAGGAGCTGAGGGCGGGGCTTGTGGGGTCACAGCAGTGGTTGGATGTGGGAAACTTGTTGTGCTTGACAGCCATTGTAGGTTTCTATTACCCCAAACCCTCTCTTTCCCGTCAGCCAGGTGTTTCGCCTTAAGGGCTAGGCCAGGTGTTTCGCCTTAAGGGCTAGGCCAGGTGTTTCGCCTTAAAGGCTAGGAATTTTCACTAATCTCATTCTTCCTTCTCCCTATAAATACCCCAAACTCTGCCTGAATAAACGAGACTTGATCAGAACTTTGTCTTGTCTCCATTCCTTGTGTCTCTTGTCCCTTTCCTCCCCACTCCCCCTCTAGGGTCCTCGTTGATTTAACCCGCGGGTCAGGACAGTTGGATGGGGGCGGGGGCTGGGCCACTGAGGGCCGAGGGGGAGGGGAGGGAGCCCTTGGGACCCCAGGACCCGTGTCGCCTGAGGGGGCAGGGTGCTGCCAGGATCGACCCTGGGACCCCCAGCCTAGGCTGGCGCTGCCCTGCCGCCACCAGGGTCAGAGGTCAGGTCCCTGTGGCCCCAACCAGGGCTGCTCCAGGGGTGAGGACAAAGGTCACCTGGACCATTCTCCCTCGGACAGGCAGGGAGGGGAGGTGGGTTGGAGCTCGGTCCTGAGGGCAGGCAGGGGGGAGGCTGTGTCTGTGGCTCCCGGCATTGGGGGATGGGCCGGCCGGCCAGTGGCCAGCAGCCGGGCACAGCTGGGTGGCGTGGGGACAGCCTGCGTCCCCGAGGGCCCGGCTCCAGGAAGCCGGAGACCAGGGAGCCACGTCCAGCCCAGGAGCCGTGGAGGGGCTCTGACCGGCTCGTCGGTCAAACGCCACGAACCCCTGACGCTGAAGCCCCTGAGGCGGTTTGGGGCCAGCCCTGGGTCTCAGGCACAAACCCGCCTCCCGCCAGCTTCGGTCCCGGGCACGCTCAGGGCGCCGCTTACCGCGCCCGCAGCACAGCGCAGGTAATCCATCTCCGAGGGAAAGACGTTCCCCAGGTACAGCGAGCACCCCGCCGTCACCAGCAGGCAGCCCTGCAGCACAGCGGCGGCTCAGGGGGTTGCCTCGTGGCTCCCGGATCCCCCGGACCCGGCTCTGCCCGGAACAGCCCCGGCCCATCCTGCCCGTGCCAGGCTACAGGCTCCAATGCTTGTTTGAGGGAGAAAGGAAGGGGCCCTGTCAAAACTGAAGGTAAGAAATGGTGCCTCGCCGAGACCGGTGTGGCTCAGTGGATAAAGTGTCGGCCTGTGGACTGAAGGGTCCCGGGTTCAATTCCGGTTGCGGGCACATCCCCAGTAGGGGGTGTGCCGGAGGCAGCTGATTGATGTTCCTTCCTCTCTCATTGATGTTTCTAACTATCTCCTTCCCTCTCTGTAAAAAATCAATAAAATATATTTTTTAAAAAAAGGAAAGAAATGGTGCCTCGCTGAAACCGATTTGGCTCAGTGGATAGAGCATCGGCCTGTGGACTGAAAGGTCCCAGGTTCTATTCTGGTCAAGGGCATGGACCTTGGTTGAGGGCACATCCCCATGGGGGGCATGCAGGAGGCGGCTGATCGATGTTTCTCTCTCATCGATGTTTCTGACTCTCTATGCCTCTCCCTTCCTCTCTGTAAAAAAATCAATAAAATATATTTAAAAAGAAGAAGAAATGGTGCCTCTCCCCAGAAAAGGCCCTCCCCCCACCACCAGGGGCCCTCTCTGGGCCTCGGGACCCCCACTCCCGGGTCCAGGCGTGAAGCCTCTTTCAGCTCCGGGGCCAGAGATGGAACTCACTGCAGAGAGTGAGGTGGCGGGTGGGGGGTCAGGGTGAAAGGTCACTGAGGCCCTTGGTGTGGGCAGGGGGCCTGGTCTGTCCCACGTGATGGCAGTGCTGGGTCTGGGGCACAGAGTGGGGTCCGGCCGCCGGAGTGGGGGCTGGGATGTGGCTCTGAGTCCAGGGCCCCAGAAGCAAGACACTTCCTTCGTGTCCCATGTTGCGGGGGGGAGGAAGGGGGAGGGAGGGAATCCAATCTCCGTGGGACGGGGTCCTGGCTGGGGGGAGGGGGAGCAGGACTATCGGGGTGCTGCCCAGGGGGCCGGAGGCCTGGGGTTCCCAGGTGACCAAGCTCGTCCCAGCAAAGTTTGGTCTCCCCGCCCCCTCCCGGCCCGACTCCCGGCTCCCCGCTGGCCCTGTTCCTTGGCCTCTGGGCCTGCTCGGACACCAGGGCCCTGCATCCTGCCGGGGTCACAGTCCCCTTGTCACTCTGCCGGAGGCTCCTCCTACCCCTGCAGGGTGACTCTGGATCCCTCCAGGCGCTGAGGGTCCCGAAGGCCGCTCCAGCGCCAGGCCTGACCCCACAGACGGTCAGTGAGCCCTGGGCTGTCCCAGCTGTGGGGGACCCAGAGCAGCCAGAGCCGGCGGCCAGGGGAGGTGGTGGAGGGGAGGGCGGGGGCCAGAGACGCAAGGGGAACGGAGGACGGTGGTTTGGGGAGCACAGCCAGCCCCACGGGGTTCTCCGGAGCCGGAGACTGAGCGGCTGGGTCCCACGGGGCCGGCCGGGAGGGCGTCGGCCAGGGCACACCTCCCGGGACGCTGCCTCCTCCGTGGCCCGGCGCGGCGACTCACCCCCATGAGCACGGAGAAGACCCACGTCCGGTGGCTGAAGCAGGGCGGCAGCCGCGACGCCAGCTGCAGGTCCCCGGCCTTGGCGTCCGCGTAGCCCTCGGCGTCCGGCCGCCCGCGCTCCAGGCCGGCCATCCGGTCGTAGCCCGGCTCCTCCCGGCAGGGCTCCTCCCGCGTCATGGCGCTGGGGACAGACTGGCCTCGTGAGGGCCGCCCGGGGCTGTGCCCGGCGGGCGCGATGCCCACTCCGGTACTCGCCGTCGCTCTGGAAACCCTCCCCGTGGGAGGGCCGCTCACAGCAAGTCCCTGAACCTGAGTAAGACCCGCCCGCCTCCCCGCTCAGCCCGACAGCTGCAGGCTTTCCCGTCCCAGCCAGGCGAGTCCGTCTCAGGGTCCGTGCGGGTGCCCCCTCCGTCCTTCAAACCCCATGTCCCAGGAAGCCCCGGCTCCTCCACGCCCTGTGGCTGCTCACGGGGGTAACGGACCCACCAACACACACACACACACACACACACACACACACACACACGTCAGGTCCCGTCCGTCCATCCATCCGTCCGTCCGCCCGCCCGCCCTCACCTCCCCGGGCCGGTGGCGCCGGTGTCCGGGTAGGGGGCTGGCTGCTGCCCGGTCATCCCGCCGGGGCCTCCAGCAGCGACTATTCAGGGGGAACAAAAGCCCGGCAGCTCGGCGCGGGGGCCAGGAGCAGGAGCAGGAGCGCCTGGTCCTGAATGCCAATGAGGGGGAGCCGTGACCCTGGCCAGTTCCCGGTGGTTGTGTAACCGCCGGCCTCGCCAGGGCCTGAATCCGCTCCCGGAATGGAGGGCCGGCCTGGGCCCCACGCAGCACGGGGAGGGCGTGGGTGAGGGGGTGAAGGGAAGAGGGGAGGGAACAGGGGGGAGGGGGGCGGTCTCAGAAGAAGTGCACCCGAGGGGGGGATCCCTGGCACACAGAGTCCCGAAGGCGGAGGCCGCAGCTCTGTCTCGGAGACAACTTTCCATTCCAGGCACCCTCTGCCCCTCCCCTGCGATCCTACGAGGGAACCTGCACAACGGCCTGCGCTCACCAACACGCACACACATGCATGCACGCATCTGCGGGCGCGGCCTGGCCGGGTGGTCCTGGCCTGCTCAGGACTCTGGCCGGCACCCCCACCCCCAGTGTCCCTGTGGCGCCCTCTCCTTCTGCCCAGCGAGCAGAGAGAGAGGCCAGGATGTGCCTCCTCCCGGAGATGCTGGCACACACACAGCGGCAGGTTGGGTGTGTGCCCAGGGGACTCAGGCATCCTGCACACAGGCTCCGCACACACAGACCCACGGGCGGGGAGGGCGAGGCATCAGATCCCCCTCGTGGGGTGTTCCCTTGTCCCAGTGGGTTTTTTTAAAATATGTTTTTGTGTGTGTTTTTTTAATATATTTTATTGATTTTTTTTTTTTTTACAGAGAGGGAGAGGGATAGAGAGCTAGAAACATCAATGAGAGAGACATCGATCAGCCGCCTCCTGCACGCCCCCCACTGGGGATGTGCCTGCAAGCAAGGTCCATGCCCTTGACCAGAATCGAACCTGGGACCCTTCAGTCCGCAGGCCGACGCTCTATCCACTCAGCCACACCAGTTTCGGCTAAAAGTATGTGTTTTTTAAAAAATATATATTTTATTGATTTTTCACAGAAAGGAAGGGAGAGGGAAAGAAAGCTAGAAACATCAATGAGAGACATCAATCAGCTGCCTCCTGCACGCCCCCTGCTGGGGATGTGCCCACAACCAATGTACATGCCCTTGCCCGGAATCGAACCTGGGACCCTTCAGTCTGCAGGCCGACGCTCTATCCACTGAGCAACACCGGTTTCGGCTAAAAATATGTTTTTATTGATGTCAGAGAGGAAGGGAGAGAGAGAGAGACAGAGAGAGAAACATCCGTGACGAGAGAGCATCATGGATCGGCTGCCTCCTGCACGGCCCCCACTGGGAATGGAGCCTGCCACCCGGGAATGCAGCCCTGACCTCCTGGTTCACCGGTCGGCGCTCTGAGGACCAGGTAGAGACATCCGCTGGGTGGCAGATTGCAGCTGCTGAAGAGGTGAGCCCAGGAGTCCAGAATCTGGGGACATTTTTTCCCATGGAATTTCAGGAGAGCGAGGGACGCATCCACGTGAGACACATGGATCGGTTGCTCGCCCGGCCACACACACACACACACACACACACACACACGCCCAGGGCCCAGCTCAGACCTGCAGCCCAGGTGCGTGCCCTTGACCCCTGTGGGAACCTCTTTCCACGTCCCGCGTGGTTCAGGGTTCCTGGTTCAGGGTTCGGGTTCTGCAGGAGGCCGCATGCACACGAAATGAGAGACTAGAAAACATTAATTTGGCAACATTGGGGGGCCAGGCGGGAGCCTTCCTCCAGTGGAAAGGACTGTGCCACCTTCCTTTGGCCTGGCCATCCCTTTTATTCAGGTTTTTAGGATACACCCTTTGCCCTGAAGCAGGCCATTCCAGTAACAAGTAGATTATCTTATCCGTCAGGAATGACATGATGATTTGATGGGGAAGCTCATTGTCTCAATTAGAGAGGGGGTGGCTGGCTTTGACCTTTCACAGCTTCCAGGTTGACCCGCCTTCTAGCCTCCTGTTTACATCCATTTAGTGAGAACAATGTTTGGTTCCCGACAGACCCGGACTCGAACCCGCGACCCTGACCCCCGGGCTCGCCGTTCTATGACCACGGAGCCTGGGCCGGGGTTCTGCCGTAGTTGGACACCTGGTCTGCAAGGGACGAACCCCCAGAGGAGGCCTCGTGTTGCAGGGGTGCGTGGGGGAGCCCCAGGCGGGTGCACACGTGGGCGCCCCTTTAAATGTGCCCACGAAGCGGCCTGCAGCCCCGCTGAGCTCACGGCGGAGCCCCCCCCCCCCGCCCCCCTTGCGGGTCCAGGTTCCCGGCGCCCGGGCTTCGGGGCCGAGAGCAGCAGGAGACGGGCACCCCGCGTCGGGGACACCCCGCGGCCGGGACGCGCAGCGGGGGGCAGGCTGCACGCACCAGGGTCCCCGGGCCAGAGAGGCGGCCACGACCCGGCCACGTCTCCCCCGAGAGCGGCGTGTTTAACGCGGAAAACCCGCCACGTGCCGCCCTCAGGGACGGGTTAACCGGAACCAGGGCCGCAGGTGCAGAAAAGCACACCCACCACCCCCAGCGCCCTAGGAGGGGCGGGAACCGAAGCAACGCTTGGCGCCAGCCAATGGGAAGGAGGCCAGGGGCCCCACCTGCGCGAAGCCCCGCCCACCGGCGCGTGCCAAGGGCGGGGCATGACATCATTCCCGCCCTGCATCGCGCCTGGTCCTATTAACGGTCGCCAACGGCCAGCCACACCCTGCGAACAGAAGACCCCCATTGGCCAATAGCGATGGGGCATGGGCGCAGGCGCTGTGGCTTTGATTGCCATTGGTCCAATCCCACGAGGGGGGGCCAACCCCATTGGCCAAAGTCAAAGGGCCTCTGGCGCAGGCTCCAGGGCGGCAACCCCATTGGCCCAGCTCCACGGAACAAACACAGCCAAGGCGCAGGCGCAGGCGCGGCCACCCCATTGGCTGAGGGCGGTGGTGGGAGCAACGTGGCCACGTGCCGGGGCTCCTGGGCCAGCTGGACGTGGGCGGCGGCGCTGACGAGGCTGCGGTTGGTCGGCCATGTTGCGCCTCGCGGCCAAGGTGGTGGCCTTCTTCTGGAGGCGGGCGGACGGCCCCGAGGAGGAGGAGCCCGGGCTGCGGGGCCTCGAGGCCGCGGAAGGTGCCTCGCGGGGGCCCGGGGCCGAGGCCGGGGGGGCCCGGGGCCGAGGCCGGGGCTGCGGGCGGGCGGGGCGGGGGGCCGCGGTCCCCCCTGAGGAGAGCACCGAGCATCGTCAGGGCCTCAGGGCGCCTCTCGTCGTCGGCCTCTCCCCTCCCCGCAGGCGCGTCCTGGCTCCGGCCTGTCTGCACCTCACGGGCTGGGCGAGGCCGCTCGAGCCCCGACTCCTCTCCCCGCGTCTGGGACGCCGCGCGGCAGGTGCCGGGAGGGGGGCGGCCGCAGCCTTTTCGCCAGCGAGTGAGGCGGGGAGGGCCCAGGCCAGGCAGCCCTCGTTCGGTGAGATGAACCATCTCCTGACGCTGGTTATGAGGAAAAAAAAAAGAAAAAAGAAAAAACGGCAGTAGGAATAAGTCCCCGGATGCTACATCCTTAGCCAAAACCCCCATGGCGCCCTCGCCTGCGCCTCCTCCCCGGTCTAGGCCTCGAGCTCCCGAGTCTGTCCCGCAGCGGCTCCCTCCGAGGCAGCTGTCACCGCGCCCCCTTTATGGGGGGAGGGGGAGAGAGGGAGGGGGAAGGGCTGGGGAGCAGGCACGAGGCGGTCCAGGACCGGGCCGAGCCGAAGCCGGTGTGTCTCAGTGGATAGAGCAGCGGTTCTCAACCTGGGGGTCGCGACCCCTTTGGGGGTCGAACGACCCTTTCACAGGGGTCGCCTGAGACCAGCGGAAAAAAACACCTATTTCCCATGGTCTTAGGCACCAACACACCGCTCCTCGGTGTAGCAAAGTGTGGCCATGTCGTTTACTGTTGTCCTAGGAAGACTGTTGCCCGTGCTACACTATGGTTCAAGACAACATTTCATTTATTTGTCATTAGAAACAAATATTTCACAATATGTAACTACGTATTGTTTTTGGGATGAATCCCTATGCTTTAATGATGTTCCATGTGTAACAATGAAAATACATCCTGCCTATCAGACATTTACATTGCAGTTCATCACAGTAGCAGAATGACAGCGATGAAGCAGCCACGGAAATCATTGTATGGTTGGGGGTCACCACCCCATGAGGAGCTGTCTTAAAGGGACGAGGCCTTAGGAAGGTTGAGAACCACTGGGATAGAGCGTCGGCCTGAGGACTGAAGGGTCCCGGGTTCGATTCCGGTCAAGGGCATGGACCTTGGTTGCGGGCACATCCCCAGTGGGGGGCGTGCAGGAGGCGGCTGATTGATGTCTCTCTCATCAATGTTTCTGCCTCTCTATCTCTCTCCCTTCCTCTCTGTAAAAAATCAATAAAATATATTTTTTAAAAAAGGACCCAACCGAGGGTTCCACGTGGCAGTGGAAGAGCTGGTGAGAGAGCACCAGGCCGCCTGCCTCCCACCCCCGACTTCCTGAGCTCTCCCCGGGCGGGCCCTGCAGCCCCTGTGGGTGCCCCGCACCCCACCCCCCTCCAGCGGGGCCGAGGGGCAGGGGCGGCCTGGCGCTCGGGGTCAGCGGAGCCGCTTTGTGTCCGTCCAGGCGACACCAGGCTGAAAACCGTCCAGGGCGTGGTGACGCGGTACTGCAGCGATTACGGCATGATCGACGACCTCATCTACTTCTCCAACGACGTGGTGACCAGCAAAGTGCTCCTGAACGTGGGGCAGGAGGTGATTGCGGTGGTGGAAGAAAACAGAGTGTCCAACGGCCTGAAAGCCGTCCGGGTGAGGCCCGCCGCCGTGGTGGGGGGGGAATGCCCAGTGCCGTCCCGCTCAGGTAGCCTCCGGAGACGCCCTGGCTGGGGAAGAGAGAGGGTGTATCCGCCTGGGGGGCGCCTTTCCTCTGAAAAAATCAGCGGTGGTCATTGTAAGTCCAACACCGTAGAAATGTATAATTCATAAGTTTGCCGATATTTTATACTGTGGTGATGAACACTGCGCACATTGCTGTCTTCTTCCAGTCTTCGGGAAATATTGTTAAAAGTAGTAGTTATTGCCCGTGTGGCTCAGTGGATGGAGCGTCGCTTGTGGGCTGGAGGGTCCTGGGTTCGATTCCGGTCCTGGACACATGCCCAGGTTTCGGGCTCAATCCCCATGGGGGATGTGTAGGAGGCAACCAATCGATGATATTCTCTAGTCATTGATGTTTTTCTCTTTCCCTCTTCCTTCCTCTCTGAAATCAATAAAATATATCTATATTTAAAAGTAGTAGTTATTGGACCCTGTGCTATCCAGTTAGCAAAGACAATTAGCAGAGTCTGTTACTCAGCAACTTTCTTATTTACAAATAGTATTTTTGCAATTTCTTGGAAGTGCACTTGTTAGGCAAAGGGTATGCACGTGTAACGTTTCAGTGATTGTCGTCTGATGACTTCCCGGTAACACTGTGCTAATTTGAACTTCTGGGCTCAGGGTGCAAGGCTGACCATTACCCAAGCTGACAGGACGTGGGTGTCATCACTCTTGGGAATCTGCCAACCTAATCAGTGAACAGTTATAATTTTATTTTTCACTTAAAGTTTCACATAGTTTAATATTTCGTCACTTTTTTCTATGGAATATGTTTGTGTCCTTTGTCCATATTTTTTGTGGGGCTCAACTTTTTAGTGACAATTCTAGTTTAGGGAAATTAGGTCTTTTAAAGGAAAATTAGTGTATGAAAGTGTTGCAAGTATTTCCCCCAAGAGTATCTTTTGGCTTTGTTTCATAAGGGTTTTTGTGAAAGTTGGTGAGGTCTTAGCGCCAACCTTGTCACAGCTTCTGAGCTCTGTAAGAAACCTCAGGCTGGCCAGGAGGTCACCGTTCCATTTCATTTCTGGGCAGGGAACCTGCCTGGGTTTCGGGCTCCATCCCCAGTGGGGGACGTGCAGGAAGCAGCTGATCCCTGATTTTCTCTCGTTGATGTTTCTCCCTCTCCTTCCCCTCCTCTCTGAAATCAATAAAAATAAATTTTAAAAAATTATTCATTAATCCAAGAGCATGGCCACTTTCACCTATTCTAATAGTTTTATAGTTTTAGCTCTTAAATATAAGTCTTTGATCCACTTTGAGCTAGTCTCTGATTATGGTATTGGGTAAGGGTTTGACTTCATTCTTTCGTATGTTGATATCTAGTTTTCCCACCATTTTTAGAAGACTTCACCGGGGAAGACGCTTTCTACATTGAGTGGTCTAGGGACCTGGTCAGGTAGCTCAGTTGGTTAGAGTGTTGTCCCCGTTACACCAAAGTTGTGGGTTAAGTACCCAAATAGGACACACAAGAACCAATGAATGCATAAGTAAGTCGAATAATAAATCAGTGTTTCTCCCTCTCCCTCTCCCCCTCCCTCCATCTATCCATCTATTCATCCCTACCTGTCCCTCTTTCTCTGTAAAATAAGTTTTAGAAGAAAATCAATTGACTACATACGTGTTTGTTTGTTTCTGGAATCTGTGCCTGTCCTCGTGCCAGTGCCAGTGTTTGACGACTGTAGCTCTGTAGCAGGTTTTGAAATCAAATGTGGAACTTGCAGCTTTGTTCTTCCTTTTCAAGATTGCTCTGCTACGCAAGGCCCCTGAGAGACACTATGAATTTTAGGAGAGTTTTCTATTTCTGCAAGAAGGTCGCTGGGCTTTTGATGGGGATTGCAGTGAATTTCTAGATTGCTTAGCATAATATTGGCATTTTAATATAAGTCTTCCAATTCATGAACACAACGTCTCCCCATTTGTTTGTGTCTTTAACTTCTTACAGCCACTTTTTATAATTTTCAGTGTATAAGTCTTCCACCTCCTTGGTTAAATGTATTCCTAAGTTTATTTTTCTTTTTGATGTTTCTGTATGTAGCAAATTGTTTTTTTAATTTCACTTTTTGGAATATTCATCACAAGTAATGTTTTTTCTTTATTGATTAAGGTATTACATATGTGTCCTTATCCCCACATTGCCCCTTCACCCACTGGTTAGGCCAATATGCATGCATACAGGTCCTTTGGTTGATCTCTCCCCCTTACCCCCACCCTCCCCTACCTTCCCTCTGAGGTTTGATGGTCTGATTGATGCTTCTCTGTCTCTGGATCTGTTTTTGTTCATCCGTTTATGTTGTTCATCGCAAGTAATTTTTGTGTGTTGATTTGTATCCTACAACTTTGCTGAATTCATTTATTAGCTGTAACAGTTTTTAGTGGAATAGTTAGAGGATTTTTACATGTAAGATCCTGCCATCTGTAAAGAGAGATAAATTTACTCCTTCTGCTCCAGGTTAGGTTCCCCGCGCCATTCCCCCCCCCCACACACACACACACCCCGCTCCGTTGCTCTGGCTGGACCATCCCGTGCTGTTTCGGCAGAAGGAGGCATCCTCATTGTGCTCCTGGTCTTGGAGGAGAAGCCTCCAGCGTGTGTCACTGCGGATGGTGACGTTCGCAGGATATTCATGCATGGCCTCGCCGTGTCTGTTCCCCGTGTGTGGAGCGTTTTATCCTGAGAGCAAGTTGAGCTTCATCAGATGCCTTCTCTGCACCCCGGAGGTGATGGGAGTATTTCAGGCTCTTCGGCGTGGTGTGTCACGTTGATGGATTTTCTTTGTTGAATCGTCTTGCCTTCGGGAGAAGCCCTCCTTGCTTGTGCATGATCCTTCACTGCGTTCAGTTTGCTGGTATTTGAGGATTTTTGCATCTCTCTTCGTAGGAAGTACTCATCTTCCGTGTGCTGTTCCTGGGGTCCGCTTATTAGGCTTTAATAGACGTTTGTCTGTCTGTCAGGTGGAAGCTGTTTCTGATAAATGGGAAGAGGACAGCAAAAACCAGGGCGGAGGGCTGTCCGACTCCAGCCCCCGCGTGCTGATTGGCTGTGTGACATCACTGATGAAGGGTGCTGGCTACATCAATCAGACCACGTACTTCTCTCTGAAGAGCGTTTGTGAAGGTAAGCGGGGTGGTCTCTCCTTCACATTAAAAAGTGGGTTTTTCCGTTTGCATGTCTTGGATTCACAATGGTTACACGCATCCTTGAGCGGGTCAATTGGGGACATGTTGTATGTTGAGAGCCTTGGACTGGGCGTCTGTCATTTGCACTCACTCATGGAATGCAGTCACAGTTCTGAGTAAGTGTTCCTTTCACGGAATGACTGTTGTGCACATACACAGAGGTACTGTTGTTTTTCAGGCACTTCACGTGTTTTAAGTGGGACCTGGGGATAAACTTGTACCCTCCCAAGAACGTGTATCCACGTGGAACCGCACGTGTTTCAGCTGACCTCAGATTTTGTTTTCGTGCCTAAAGAAATAGGTTGTCGGTGCCCTCAGTTGAGTTTAACTGCAGCCGTGTGGGTGCCCTGCTGCGCACAGTGGTGGGAGGGCAGCAGCGTGGGCCCGAGGCAGTCGCTCTTCCTCCCGAGCAGACGTCCCATTCGGAACCCAGCAGGACCTGGCAGAGCTGGCAGGGGGAGGGGGCGCTTTCTGAGCTGAACTCCAGCCACAGGCCCTGCAGGTCCCATGCTGAGAGGTGGGGTGGACTCCCCGTGGGCTGCGCTGGCCAGAGGCATCCACTCGTCCGGCCGGAGCCTGCTGTGTCACTTCCAGGCACAAAGGCTGGGAGCACCTTGATGGCTAACCTAGGGAGCCCCAGAGGGAAAGTGACCGGTGGCTGGTGCAGTGGGTGCTCACCACCCTCTCCCCTGGAAACAGCTCGGGCTCCAGTGCCGTGATTTGTCCTGTGGGCCTGTTGCTGTCAGGAGTATTTATTGCAAGAGAACCAGAAGGCTGTACCTGGCTGTGACTTTAACACCGGGCACCACATCCAGCCTGCCCACACTGCTCTCCCCGTCTTGTGTCAGGACTGCATTCCATGCCACTGAACTTCCCAGCCTGCCAGAGGGGGCGGTAGCACCTTGCACCCTGCAGCCATGGCACTGGCCACCGCACAGCTCCCTGGCATGCCACAGGGCTGGCGGGCACTGCCTGCTCCCCACCTGAGCTGGCAGCAGCCCTCAGTTCCCCTCGTCCCCAGCACTTGGGTCCCTGAGTGGGAGGGGCACTCACTGCGTCTGGGCAGAGGTGGTAGGGAGAGATCGTCGCGAAACTGCTCACTGCACGTGCGCCCACACCTTCTAGAAGTTGGAGGTGATGACAGGTCTGCTGCTGGGCTTCTTTTGTTGCTAATAGTCCTTGGGGTTTTAATGAAAAGTGTGGGGATGTCTGAAACCAGATGAGCTTCTGAGACTGTGCCACCAGCTTCGTGGCTGCCCGACCGTGGGCCTGTCTGGCAGGGAGAGTCGGCTGAGGGGAGGAGGCCCTGCAGCCAGGTGGTCTGGGCGAGACTCAGGGTAACAGAGCACCAGTGCCCCGTCCCTTCCAAGGGACTGGACACTGCAGCCCTGGGTGACGCTGCCCTCCTGCCTCGGAGGTTTTGAGCCATGCAAGGGAGACTGGGTGGAGGCCACCTACTGGATCCGGCCGGGCACGTGGAGCAGCGAGGCCTTGTCGGTGAAGCCGCTGCGGTACAAGCGTGTGGACAAGGTAGTGCTGGCCCTCGCTGGCCCGTTACCCGGGGGGCACTGGGTGGACCGTCATCAGGTTCGGTGTTGGCCAGAGAAGAACACGTGTGTTCTGTCCTGGGTTAGTCTTCGTGCCCGGGCCCTGCTTGTGGGCAGTGGGGAGCAGGACGAGGGCGTGTGGGGACAGCGGCATGGGAAGGGCCTTGGCTTTGAGACTCCCACAATGAGTTATCTTCAGGTCATTGCAGGGTCCCCTCTCCCCCTGAGGTCCTAGCGAGGGGAGGCCGGGCAGTGGGCTGGCTGGTTGGTGAGGCCGTCTGCCCGCTGTGCCTGCAGGTCTGCATTTCTAGCCTCTGTGGGAGAAACGGGGTGATCGACGACTGTGTCTTCTTCACCCTGGACTCTCTGAAGCTCCCCGAGGGGTACGTGCCGCGAAGGTACGACATGGTCAGCACCGTGGTGGTGGAGAGCAGCCAGTCATGCTACATGTGGAGGGC
>PVJN01032286.1:0-24266 GCA_004026805.1 Lasiurus borealis | reverse complement strand
TTGGGGTGATCAGGACAATGGGGGGAAGTTTGGGGTGAACAGGCCAGCAGGGGGGCAGTCGGAGTGATCAGCCTGGAGGGAGAAGCATTTGAGGGTAAGCAGGCTAGCATGCAGAGTGGTTAGGGGCAACCAAGCAGGCAGATAGGCAGCTTAGTGGTTAGGATCCAGCATTCTCGGATTGCTAGAGGGATATCTGACTGCCGGGTTAGGCCCAATCCCTATAAACTGGCAGTAGGACATCCTTTGATGGGTCTCAGATTGGAGAAGGTGCAGGCTGTGCTGAGGGACACCCCCTAACCCCATTCATAAATTTTGTGCACCGGGCCACTAATATACTAATAAAAGGGTAATATGCTAATTAGACTGGGAGACCTTCCAGATGTCCTTCCGGACTAAGCCATGGTGGTGGGGCCAAGGCACAGGCAGTTAGGGGTGATTAAGCCAGGAGGGGAGGGCTGTTGGGAGCAAGCATGCCAACAGTGTAGGGTAGTTGGGGGCAATCAGGCTGGCGAGGCGGCGGGGGTGGGGGGGCAGTTGGGAGTGAGCAGGCTGGCAGGGTGGGAGCAGTTGGGGCCAACCAGGCTGGTGGAGGGGCAGGCTGACAGGCAGAGTGGTTATGGGTGATCAGGCAGGCAGGCAGGCAGGTAGGTAAGTGGTTAGAAGCCAGCAGTACTCGATTGTGAGAGGGATATCCAACTGCTGGTTTAGGCTTCATCCCACAGGGTCTGACATCCCTCGAGGAGTCCCAGATTGGAGAGGGTGCAGGCTGGGCTGAGGAACACTCCCTCCCATGCACGAATTTCATGCACTGGGCCATTAGTTTATGATATGAAGACATCTTGGTCTTCATATACAGTAATGAAGGATTTCTTAAACAGAACTTGAAAAGCACAGAACATTGGGGGATTTGATTACATTAAAATTAAATATGTTTGTTTCACAAAGAACACTCTAAACAAACCAGCAGATGCCAGGTTGGGAGAAGATATTTGAAATGCCTAAAACTGACAAGGGGCTGATATCTAGAATGTGTAAGGAATGCCTGAAAATCAATAAGGAATTACAAACAAAAAGTGGGCAAATTTATTTATTGTTTAATTGAACTTACTGGCGTGTCATTAGTTAACAAAACACTTTTGAAAAAACAACATGGTAAGAGACACCAATTAAGATCTCAAGATATATTTATAAAATTAGAGTAATTAAGAAGTTTGTATTGGCATGAGAACAGAGAAGCAGGTAGATAGAGCAGAGGAGAGAATAAAAAAACAGACCAGGTAAATATTGATAACGGATATGACAGAGGTAACATTGAAGATTAATAGAGATTCAAGGGATATTCAGTAATGATTTTAAAAACTGGTTTTCTATATTAAAAAATGAAATAGATACAAAATCATAAAACACAAAAAAATATTTTGATTTATAACTTAAGCTAAAACTTTGAAATAGGAGTTAAGAGCAATGCATTTTCTTTTTAAGAGTTATTTCCACTTTTTTTTTGCAATGTATTTTTGAGGGAGAATTTTTTAGTCTAGATTCCAAAAGCACAAATTATTTAGTAAAAGCTTGATACATTTTTTTTTATTGTGGTACATGTATACATATCTCCCCATCGCCTTACCCACCCCCCCACCGGGCATACCCCAACCCCCCAGTGTCTGTGTTCATTGGTTATGCTTATATGCTTATATGCATGCATACAAGTCCTTTGGTTGATCTCTTATCTACCCCACTTCCTCCTGTAATTTGACAGTCTGATGCTTTACTGCTTTTGTTCATCAGTTTATAATGTTCTTTATTATCCACCAATGAGTGAGATCATGTGATGCTTCTCCCTCATTGACTGGCTTATTTCATTGAGCATAAGGCTCTCCAGTTCCATTCAAGTTGCTGCAAATGGTAAGAATTCCTTCTTTTTAATGGCAGCATAGAATTCTATTGTGTAGATGTACCATAGTTTTCTGATCCACTCATCTGCTGACGGTGACCTAGGCTGTTTCCAAATTGTAGCTATTGTAAATTGTGTTGCTATGAACATAGAGGTGCATAAATCTTTTCTGATTGGTGTTTGTAATTTCTTAGGATATATTCTTTTTAATTAAATCTTTATTATTCAGACTATTACATTTGTTTCTCTTTTTTCTCCTCCATAGCTCCCCTCCACCTGGCTCCCAACCCTCCCTCTACCCTTACCTCCCCACACATTGATGAGTCCATAGGTGTATGATTTTTGTCCAGTCACTCCCTGTACGCCCCTTCCCCCTCCCCCCCTGAGAATTATCAATCTACTCCCTTTCTGTGCTCCTGATTCTATTATATTCACCAGTTTATTCTGTTGATCAAATTTTTAATTCACTTAATTTTTAGATTCACTTGTTGATAGATATGTATTTGTTGTTCATAATTTTTTATCTTTTTCTTCTTCCTCTTCTAAAAGAGTACCTTTCAGCATTTCATATAATACTGGTTTGGAGTTGATGAACTTCTTTAGCTTTTTCTTATCTGTGAAGCTCTTTATCTGCCCTTCAATTCTGAATGATAGCTTTGCTGGGTAGAGTATTCTTGGTTGTAGGTTCTTGCTGTTCATCACGTTGCATATTTCTTGCCACTCCTGTCTGGCCTGCATCGTTTCTGTTCAGAAATCAGCTGACATTCGTATGGGTGCTCCCTTGTAGGTAATGAACTGTTTTTCTCTTGCTGCTTTTAATATTCTCTCTTTGTCTTTTGCTCTTGGCATTTTAATTATGATGTGTCTTGGTGTAGTCCTCTTTGGATTCCTTTTATATGGGGTTCTGTGTGCTTCCTGGACTTGTAAGTCTATTTCTTTTACCAGATGTGGGAAGTTTTCAGTCATTATTTCTTTAAGTAGGTTTTCAGTATTTTGCTCTCTCACTTCTTCTGGCACCCCCATAATTCTGATGTTGGTACGCTTGAAGCTGTCCCAGAGGCTCCTTACATTATCTTCACATTTTGGATTCTTTTCTCTTCTTGCTGTTCCAGTTGAGTGTTTTCTGCTTCTTTATATTTCAAATTTTTGACTTGATTCTTGCCTTCTCCTAGTCTGCTGTTAGGTCTATGTATAATATTTTTTATTTCAGTCAGTGTATGTTTAATTTCTATTTGGTCCTTTATCATCTCTAGTTGGTACTTTTCCATCTCTAGTTGGATCTTTTGCATCTCTAGTTGGTCCTTTTGCATCTCCTCTTGAGACTTACTAACTTTATACAACTTTTCTAGGATATTCTTAAAAAACCTTATAAGCATGGTTTTGAACTCTATATCCAGTCATTTGTTTTCCTCCTTATCTTTTGTTTGTGATCCCTTCCCTTGTCTCGGCATTTTCACTATGCTGGGAGAACTTCTGTGTTGGATTCAGCCTTATGATACCAAACTTGAAAAACTGCAAAAGCCTCTCTGTTGAGCTTGGGATGGGTGGAGTCTCAGGGCTTAAGGGACTGCCTTGCCTTCTAGTTGGTCCCACCCTCCATGGCCCCTGAGTCTCACTTGACTGGGTAATTGCTGGAGCAGTTCCTGTGCGTGCATGCGCTCTCTTGCAGTGCCTCTAGACTGCTGCCTTTCCAGCTCCCCTTTGCTCTGGGACCATATGAGTCTGGGTCTCCAGGGTTTCGCCAGAAACTGGGGTTTAGTGAATTTAGAAGTGGCACAGTTGGGAGGGTCTGTCTCCCACCCACTCCTGAAAACTAGCGACACAATCAGAGGTCGGTCCTCTGTGCGCAGTGCTGTGCGTGCCACCAGACTTCTGATCTTTTGCGACTCCCCTAAATTTCCCTGCACTTCTCCCCCTTCACAGTCCAAACTACCCCCGTATGAGTTTCGGCTGGATCTGGGGTTTAATGTCGTAGGAAAAGGAGTTCAATGCCTTTGAGAGTCTCCGTCTCCCTCCTGCTAGAGAAAGCCAGCCAGGTTCGCTGTCCCCGCTCTCTCATGTGCGCGTCTCTGTACCTCAGCTTTTTACAGCTCCTCTAGGTCTCTGTGAGCCCCTCTCTTTCTTTCTAGTTGTAGAATTTCCACTCTGACAGCTTTCCTGTGGTTCTGGATAATGTCCGTTCTGTCTTTTAATTGTAGTTTTGAAATTGTTGTGCGAGGCAGCAGTGTAGGTGTTTACCTATGCCACCATCTTGGATTCTCCTCAGGATATATTCTTAAGAGTGGGATTGCTGGGTCAAATGGGAGATCCATTTTTAGTTTTTTGAGGAAACTCCATACTGTCATCCATAGTGACTGCACCAGTTTGCATTCCCACCAACAGTGCACAAGGGTTCCTTTTTCTCCGCATCCTCGCCAATACTTGTCATTTGTTGATTTGTTGATGATTGCCATTCTGACAGGTGTAAGATGGTATCACATTGTCGTTTTGATTTGCATCTCTCAGATAATTAGTGACTTTGAACATGTTTTAATGTGTCTCTTGGCTTTCTTTCTGTCATCTTTCAAAAAGGTTCTATTTAGGTCCATTGCCCATATTTTTTTATTGGATCATTTATCTTCCTTTTATTAAGTTGAATAAGTTGGCTGTAGATGTTGGAGATTAAACCTTTATCAGTGATAACATTTGCAAATATGTTCTCCTATACAGTGGTCTTTCTTGTTGTTTTGTGGATGGTTTCTTTTGCTGTGAAAAAGCTTTTTATTTTGATGTAGTCCCATTTGTTTATTTTTTCTTTAGTTTCCATTGCCTTTGGAACAGTATCTGTGAAGAAGTTCTTTTGGCATATGTCTGAGATTGTGCTGCATGTGGATTCCTCTAGTATTTTTATGGTTTCCCGTCTAATGTTTAAGTCCTATATCCATTTTGAGTTTACAGTGGTACCTCGATATACGAGTTTAATTCTTTCTGTAACCTTAAGGCGAGGGAAACTATGAGACGCTCCAATCGCAGTAAACTGGAGGGTTGTGTGCAGCCGGCCGATCCACATGATTACTCCTATCTCAAATGTTACTCGTATTTCAAAGCAAAAATCGTTCACTTGATGGCTCATATCTCAAAAATCTCATATGTTAGGACACTCGTATCTCGAGGTACCACTGTATTTTTGTATTTGTGTAAGTTGGTGGTCCAGTTTCATTTTTTTGCATGTATCTGTCCAATTTTCTCAACACCATTTTTGAAGAGGCTATCTTTGCTCCATTGTATGTTCATGCCTCCTTTGTCAAATATTATTGAGCATAGTGGTTTGGGTGGATATCTGGATTTTCTATTCTATTCCATTGGTCTATATGTCTGTTCTTGTGCCAGTACCAGGCTGTTTTGAGAACAGTTGCTTTGTAATGCAGTTTGAAATCTGGTATTGAAATCCTACCTACTTTATTCTTTTTTTCTCAGGATTGCTGTGGCTATTTGTGGTCTTTTTTTGTTTGTTTCAGATGAATCTTTGAAAAATTCTTTCTAGGTCTGTGAAATACATAGTTGGTATTTTAATGGGTAGTGCATTGAATCTATAGATTGCTTTGGGTAGTATGGACATTTTAATGATGTCGATTCTCCCAATCCATGAGCATGGTATGCTCTTCCATATGTTTATATCTTCCTCTATCTCTTTTTTCAGTGTCCTGTAGTTTTCTACATAGAGGTCTTTTACCTCCTTAGTTAGGTTTATTCCTAAGTATCTTAATTTTTTTGGTGCAATGGTAAATGGGATTGCTTTTTTAGTCTCTCTGTAATTTCACTATTGTATGCTCTTCCATATGTTTATATCTTCCTCTATCTCTTTTTTCAGTGTCCTGTAGTTTTCTACATAGAGGTCTTTTACCTCCTTAGTTAGGTTTATTCCTAAGTATCTTAATTTTTTTGGTGCAATGGTAAATGGGATTGCTTTTTTAGTCTCTCTGTAATTTCACTATTAGTGTATAGAAATGCCACAGATTTCTTGGCATTAATTTTGTATCCTGCTATATTGCCGAATTCATTCATTAAGTCAATTAGTTTTGAGATGGAGTCCTTTGGGTTTTTTATCATCTCTAGTTGGATCATTTGCATCTCTAGTTGGTCCTTTTGCATCTCCTCTTGGGACTCGCTAACTTTATCCAACTTTTCTAGCATATTCTTGAAAAACCTTATAAGCGTGGTTTTGAACTCTATATCCAGTCGTTTTTTTAACTCTATATCTTTTGTTTGTGATCCCTTCCCTTGTCTCGGCATTTTCACTATGCCAGGAGAACTTCTGTGTTGGATTAAGCCTTATGATATCAGACTTGAAAAACCGCAAATGTCTCTCTTGAGCTTGGGATGGGTGGAGTCTCAGGGCTTAAGGGACTGCCTTGCCTTCCAGTCAGGCTTGCCCTCCACAGCCCCTGAGTCTCACGTGACTGGGTAGTCGCTGGAGCGGTCCCTGTGCGTGCGTGAATGCTCTCTTGCAGTGCCTCTAGACTGCTGCCTTTCCGGCTCCCCTGTGCTATGGGACCACACCAGTCTGGGTCCCCAGGGTTTCACCAGAAACTGGGGTTTAGTGAAGTTAGAAGTGGCACAGTTAGGAGGGTCTGTCTGCCGCCACTCGTGAAAGCCAGAGGCACAATCAGCAGTCTGTCTTCTGCGGCGCAGTGCCATGCGCGTCACCGGACCTCTGATCTTTTGCGACTTTCCTAAATTTCCATACACTTCTCCCCCTTCACAGTCCAAACTCCCCCAAGAATGAGTTTCGGCTGGATCAAGGGTTTAGTGTCGTAGGATAAGGAGTTCAATACCTTTGAGAGTCTCCGTTTCCCTCCCGCCAGAGAAAGCCAGCCAGGTTCGCCATCACTCGCTCTCTCCGAACGTGCGTTTCCGTACCTCAGCTTTTTGCAGCTCCTCTGGGTCTCCGTGAGCCCCTCTCTTTCCCTCTAGTTGTAGAATTTCCACTCCACCAGCTTTCCTGTGGCTCTGGATAATATCCGTTCTGTCTTTTAGTTGTAGTTTTAAATTGTTGTGCGAGGCAGCAGTGTAGGTGTTTACCTATGCCGCCATCTTGGATTCTCCCCTTTGGGTTTTTTACGTACAGTATCATATCATCTGCAAATAAGGACAGCTTTACTTCTTCTTTTCCACTTTGGATGCCTTTTATTTCTTCTTGTCTAATTTCAATGGCTAATACTTCCAGTACTATGTTGAACAGGAGAGGTGAGAGTGGGCATCCCTGTCTTGTTCCTGTTCTTAGGGGAAATGGTTTTATTTTTTGCCCATTGAGTATTACGTTAGCTGTGGTTTTACCATATGTGGCTTTTATGATGTTGAGGTATGATCCTTCTATTCCCACTTTGCTGAGAGTTTTTATCAAGAAAGGGTGTTGGATTTTGTCAAATGCTTTTTCTGCATCAATTGATATGACTATGTGATTTTTACCTCTCAATTTGTTTATGTGAGTATTTTGGCATCTATGTTCATGAGAAATATTGGCCTATAATTCTCTTTCATTGTGTTGTCTTTATCTGGTTTTGGTATTAGGGTGGTGCTGGCTTCATAGAAGGTTTGGACGTGTTCCTTCTTCTTGAATATTTTTGAATAGTCTGAGGAGGATAGGTTTTAATTCTTTCTTGAATGTTTGGTAAAACTCTCCTGTGAAAAGCTTGATAAATTTGACATTTTATCAAATGGCTACATAAAGACAAACCACAAGCTAGGGGAAAATATTTGCAACAATATAATCAACAAATGATTACTCTCAAGAATGCATTAATGACTCACTCAAATTATAAAAAATCAATAAATTCAATGGATAAAATGAGCAACCCTTCAAATGTCTTTTAGGCAAAAACACAATGAGCCAATAAACACATCAAAAGATGCTCAACTTCATTAATCATCAGAAAAATACACATCAGTCATTATAATGGGATACTTTTAAGAACACAGTGGCCAAAAGAAAAATAAAATTCTGATTACACCACAGTACTAAGTACTATGGCGTAGGGAAATGAGGACTTACCCACTGATAGTGGGAGGTAAACTCCTATAACTACTTATTAAAGCAGCTCAATATGATCTATAAAGTTGAAGGTATTTCCTACACCCTAGCAATTCTGTTTCTAGAATGAGAAATTCGTGCACATGTACACAAGGCGAAACTTATGAGAATCTTTATAGCTGTATCAGTAACTATGGGAGAGGGCAGGACAACAACATAAAGGTTCATTTCCAGGAAAATGGATAAATTGTAACAGATTCACTTAGTTAGATATTATATGCAGCGGTTCTTCTAATATTTAATGACCAATAGTTATATTCCCGCACAGAGATAAATCACACAAAGATGATATGCATGGAAAAGATAGGTTACGGAAGAATACCCACATGATTCCATTTACATAAAGATTCAGAAGCATATAAGATTACAGCAATTGGTCAAAAAAGCCTTCACTGTTACTGTATAATTTGTACTTTGTAATATCTGGTAGTTGCATGGTTCGTTAAGCTTCAGGATAACAGAAAATTAAGCATTAACTATGGTGCCAGAAAATAAAAATCTGTGAAATCAAAACCTTTAAAATCTATCTTCAACATCTTAGTAAAATATCCAGGTAGCAACTTAGAAAGATCATCTGAAGGCTATCTTTAAAGTGCCGTCAGTAAATCAGACTTTATCTGAAATTCTGGTACTTCCTCGGGCCACCCAAGAATGACATACCGTCACCTACCCACGTAACTTGCTGTAACACTTGTCCAAGTGCTTTTTGTCCACTGCATGCCTAGCCCACCAGTGTTCTGTCTGGACTGTGTCACCGGAGAAGCCTGGGCGACATGTTCAGGGCACAGATCTCGGCTCTGGTGTTTGGTGTTGGAGGGTTTGGAGCTCTCGTTGCCGCCACCGCATCCAACGAGTGGAAGGTCACCACCCGAGCATCATCGGTGATAACTGCCACTTGGGTTTACCAGGGTCTGTGGATGAACTGCGCAGGTAACGCGTTGGGTTCTTTCCATTGCCGGCCGCACTTTACTATCTTCCAAGTTCAAGGTAAATAGAATCGCTTGGTTTGGGGTTGAAGTACAATGTCACTTTTCTCTTCATGGACCTGAACTAGCTGTATACAGTCAGCTGTTAACGGTACAGACTGAGTGCTTCATTAAAGTGCCATGATTTGCCCAGGATGGATGGGGTATATGAATGTTCAATCATGTGTTGTATATGGCAAAGAAAAGTTAAGAATGACTCTCTGGATCTTTTAGAATTACCTAGAGCAAATGATAGACTCGAAGGAAAGGGTGAAGTGACTGGCTTATTTTAAAAGCTAGTTTCAATGTGTCTTGTGGAGGACTCATTCATTTAACAAATCATATTTATCCTATGCTCCCTCAGGCCACCTGGACACACAATACATACATACATCTGTATATGCATATATATATTCAACGTGATAGAAGCACATGACAAGGCAAACAGTGTGAAGTGAGAAAAGAATTCTGTTTTCAGAGGGTTTTCCATGTTTAGTGATAAAATAGCAGAACAAGGAGAATTTAAAAGTAGCTAAGAGAAGAACAATGCCCATGAGCTTTTCCTTTTTATTACTTGGTTTTATATTTTAAATATGTAAGCACGCTATCATGGCTATGCATATTAGAAATTCTATTGCATTTTGTATGTATTTTAAAGAGGGACCTTTTAAAAAAAAGCACTTTATATCTCAGGACACCTCCAGGGAAGCAGTTATTTGCTTTTATGTCATTATAAGAACCACTATCTGCCTCTGTTTTCTGCTCATTTGATACCTTTACAAATCTGCCACAAGTTGTGGGTGTATTATTATGTTAAAAATTGTCCCTGATATTTTATAAAATACAGACTTTTCACAATCAAATGTCAAACCTGTACCTTGGCCCCAGTAAAGAAAATTAAATAAAATTTTAACTAAGAGTTGCTAAGGCATAATATTTTATGGGAATTTTGGGTCAAGTATTCAGGTCATTAGTCCACAGTATGTGCCAAAGGATACAGAGAGAAACTTAGTTCAAGCCAGGAGATTTCTAGTGACGGTCAATGAAAATGTTCAAGCTTGGACACCAGTTAGGCTGTCAAATCACATGGACTTTCCTAAGCACCCATTTTAGGAATCAATGATGTCTCTCTTGTCCCAATGTCTAAACTTACTTTGGGATATTTCACAATTGGTACAAGGGATAACTTTAAAAGGAGAAGAGTGCGTGGAGACACTGTTGTCATTCTGTAAACCTCTGGTGATGGTTCTTTCTCCATGGTCCCCTCATGGCCTATTCCCACACAGGCCAGCGGGTCAAACATATATTATATGGGTAAGTCTTTATCGTTGTTCTGTACTGGGTTCACCTTTTTAAAAGAAGAAAGAAAGAAAGAAAGAAAGAAAGAAAGAAAGAAAGAAAGAAAGAAAGAAAGAAAGAAAGAAAGAAAGGAAGAAAGAAAGAAAGAGAGAGAGAAAGAAAGAAAGAAAGAGAGAGAGAGAGAGAAGGAGAGAAAGAAGGAAGGAAGGAAGGAAGGAAGGAAGGAAGGAAGGAAGGAAGGAAGGGAAGAAGGAAGGAAGGGAAGAAGGGAAGAAGGAAGGGTTCTGCCTTATTATCCTTCATTTTATATTCTCCAACAAAACCTAGGTATTGTGAAAAATAGACATTCAACCTTAGCTCTGAAGTAGGCTTAAGGACGTGGTAGATTTCTGTATCACTTCAATAGCTACTTTCCCAAATACATTTTAGAAAACATGGAGTTAGAAATTTTGTTACTATGTAGTGGTCCATATAATCTTCCACTCCTAAAATTCTATCCCCCTAATTTTGCTTCTTGATAGTAAAAAATAACGTATTCTATACCTGCTGTGTATCCTGCACGTAAGAGGTAAATCAAAAAATCTGGTCCACTGACAAAGCTTTGATTAGAATATGCTAAATTTTATTTGACATAATCTCTCCACTATCTTCAATCTGGATTGAAAGCTTTATAAAAAGATAGTTACTACAGAAATCTATTTTCAGCATCAGGAACACTGAATCGTATTTCCGAAGGAAATAGGAACTCACAAATTAGGATTTCCTATTCACGGAGAATCACTGCTGACAGGGATGGTTGGGTGCGTTTTATTTATTTCTACTCGAAAACATAGCAATGGGGGTGTTGGGAAAGCTTTTTATGCTAACAGGCTCTCAAACATCACAATGATTCCAAATTGCGAAAAGAACTCAGAAGCCAACGAGGAGTGCAAATGGTTATATTGCATTATAAAATAATGAACGATTTATGCCTCCTTTGTCAATTTGAGATAAATTTTCTTAAACTTAGGTCAGATTAAGCCTCCTCTAAACTGTTAGGTTTATGGGTGTGTGTGTGTGTGTGTGTGTGTGTGTGTGTGTGTGTGTGTGTGTCTTTCTTCGGTGGTTACATAAATTCATTACAAACTCCATATTTTCTTTTTGCTAACCCCCGTAGGTGCCCTGTTATAACCACAGTTTTTTAGGGACCATTTAGGTTAATAGCGACCCACCCTTTAAACTTTAAAGATTTGATGTAAGCTAGCACCTCTTTGGACAAGGAGCATTTGCAGTAACAGTGAAAAACACAGGCCTCCTCCAACTGCAGTTCTGTGGAATCAATTTCAGGAAAGCACTGTAGGGAGACTTGAAATTCAGTCCTCATTGCAGCAGAGAAGCTTCTTTTTGAGGGGTGGGAAACTTTTTGACTCAATTTCAAGAGCATTTCACTGTTCTTTAGATGCAATATCCACTATAGGCTGTGTTAAAGAACAAAGTTCAATTGAGGAAATTTGAAGATGTAATTGACCGTATTGACTAGTTCATGAATCAGCATGAGTAGCATCCCATCCAGCAAGTAAAGACAAGCCCTGGGAAGTTGTACAATATAGAAAGTTTTTATAGGGAGAAACTGGGTGAGACAAAATAGTTATTAGCAAAAGAAAAGCAAGGATTATTTCAAGAACGGGTGACTTTTTTGGGGTGGGATCTTGTCAGGAATAGTGCCTCAGTTTCTCTTGGGAGGGATAGAGAGGCTCCATGTGATAGATTACCTCATTGGTAGTGACCACAGAATTCCAGACTGAACCATTAATATTGCATTCCTGGCGAAGGTTATGCAGTTACTTAGGTATTATGTCTAGGTTTGGTGTCATGGGTTTTGGGAGAAATGACTGCATTCTGGGCCTGTGGTTTTCTCTTCAACAGCGGCATCTCTCATTTTGTTGTCTGTGTATTTTTTTTTAATCCTCATCTGAGGATATTTTTTCTTTTTTTTAAAATTTAGTAAATCTTTATTGTTCAGATTATTACAATTGTTCCTCTTTTTTCCCTTCATTATTCCCCTGCACCTGGTTCCCACCCCACCCTCTGCCTTTACCTCCCCACACTGTCCTCATCCATAGGTGAACGATTTTTGTCCAGTCTCTCCCTGCACCCCTCATATCCCTTTCTCTCTGAGAATTGTCAGTCCACTCCCTTTCTATGCCCCTGATTCTATTATATTCACCAGTTTATTCTGTTCATCAGATTTTTTATTCACTTGATTTTTAGATTCACTTGTTGATAAACAAATATTTATTGTTCATAATTTTTTTTTTTTACTTTTTCTTCTTCTTCCTCTTCTTAAAGAATAACTTTCAAGATTTCATATAATACTGGTTTGGTGGTGATGAACTCCTTTAGTTTTTCTTATCTGTGAAGCTCTTTAGCTGACCTTCAGTTTTGAATGATAGCTTTGCTGGGCAGAGCACTCTTGGTTATACGTTCTTGCTATTCATCACTTTGATATTTCTTGCCATTCCCTTGTAGCTTGCAGTTTCTGTTGATAAATCAGCTGACAATGGTATGGGTGCTGCCTTGTAGGTAATTAACTGTTTTTCTCTTGCTACTTTTAATATTCTCTCTTTGTCTTTTGTTCTTGGCATTTTAATTATGATGTGTGTTGGTATGGTCCTCTTTGGGTTCCTTTTGTTTGGGGTTCTATGTGCTTCCTGGACTTGTAAGTCTATTTCTCTCACCAGGTGTGGGAAGTTTTCAGTCATTATTTCTTCAAATAGGTTTTCAGTATCTTGCTCTCTCTCTAGCACCCCCATAATTCTGATGTTGATATACTTGACGTTGTCCCAGAGGCTCCTTACATCATCTTCAAATTTTTGCATTCCTTTTTCTTTTTGCTTTTCCGGTTGAGTGTTTTTTGCTTCTTTGTATTTCAAATCTTTGACTTGATTCTTGTGGTCCTCTAGTCTGCTGTTAGGTCTCTGTATAATATTTTTTATTTCAGTCAGTGTATGTTTAATTTCTAGTTGGTCCTTTTTCATCTCCTTGAGGGTCTCATTAAGTTTATCGGCCTTTTCTAGGAAATTCTTGAAAAACCTTATAACTGTGGTTTTGAACGCTATATCCAATTATTTGCTTTCCTCCATTTCTTTCATTTGTGATTTGTTTCTTTGTCTCCTCATTTTGGCTGGTTCCCTGAATTGATAGAGTGGCTTTGTGTGCTAGGTATCCTATAGGGCCCAGTGGCTCAGCCTCCCCAGTTACCTGAGGTGGACACTCTTGGTGCATCCCTTTGTGGGCTGTGTGCACAGTGTTATTGTAGTTAAGTCTTGACTGTCGTTGGTATCACTGGGAAGAATTGATCTCCAGGCCAATTGACTGTGAGGATCAGCTGTGTCTATGCTGGGAGAACTTGTGTGCTGGAGTCATTCTTATGAGACAAAACTTGCAAAATTACAAAAGCTTCTGTGCTCAGCTTGAATGGGGCAGAATTTCAGGGCGGAGCAGACAGCCTTGGCTTTCCATCAGCCCTGCCCTATGAGGCCCCTGGGTCTCAGTGTTCCTTGTTAGTCACTGCAAGCACCTCTGAGAGAAAGCCACCCTAGAGTTTCGCCCACGGCCAGACAGTCCAGTTTCTCCCTGAATGAGTCTGTGTTCCTAGAAACTCACCCGTAACTGGAGTTCAGCACAGTCAGGAGCTTCCATCTCCTGCCCACTTTAGAAAGCGAGCCATGCACTCAGCTGCCCATCCTCTCTGCGCATGCTTGTCTCCATACCTCAGCCTTTTGCGGCTCCTCTGAGTCTCAACGTGCTTTCCTCTTTCCTTCTAGTTGTAGAATTTCCACTCAGCCAGCTTTCCTGTGGTTCTGAATGGTGTTCATTTTGTCTTTTAGTTGTAGTTTTGATATTGTTGTAGAAGGCAACAGTTTAGGTGTTTATCTATACTGCCATCTTGGTTTCTCCCTGAAGGTATTTTTTCACTGATTTTAGAGAGAGTGAAAGGAAAAGGGAGAAACACAGAGAGAGAAAGATTGGTCGGAGAGAGACATATCCATTGGTTGCCTTCTGCAAGTGCCTTGACTAAGGCCAGGGATTGAGCCTGCAACTGAGGTATGTCCCTTTACTGGAATCAAACTCAGAACCTTTCAGTTCCAGGGCCAATACTCTATCCACTGAACAAAACCAGCCAGAGCTTGTTGTGTTTTTTTCTCTCATGTCAATGTTAATAGGCGTGTTTTAATAGACATGTGAGTAAAGCATTTCTCATAGGGAGAGAAGCAGTGATTTCTGGCAGGGAATGCTAGATCCAAAAGGCATTCCTAGAAGTAGAAATTAAAGCTCAGTTGTGATCACCTGGAGGACAGGGGCCTGATCTGTTGTGCTCTCTTTGAGCTTCTGGCACATAATGAGCTCTGGATATATATTTGAAACATTACTGAGTGAACAAAATCATAAGTAAGACAGATAGTTCATCATGAGGGCAAAATTGCATTCCTGGAGGAAGGCTGGAGTGTCATGAATTGAGGAATAACATAGGACATGTACTTAGGTGACAAAAAGGAAGATCACTGGGTTGCAATTTAGCAGATGGCACTTCAGTTTCTGACTCTTTAATTTAACCAGCTGAGACCTTGAATCTGGCAGTGAAATGCTCTACGTCTCATTCATAAATTTCCTCCTCCATAAATTGAGAGAGCTGGACTCCAAGAGTCCTTCAAAGTATCTTTCAACCTAACATTCAATTCAAGAGCATCACAGTGATTCACCACCTGGCAGTAGAAGTTCACTAAAGAATTATAGCTATAAAAGGCTCTTCTAACGTAATTGCTCATAAGATTAGTCCTTTTTCTCCCCTTATCTATTATCTTGGCTGGCTGGTTTCCTGTGTTCTTGACTGTTTAGAATCTTACCTGTATCTGAATGACCTTAAATGACTCTATGACCCAAGTAAAGGTGCCAGGATTTCAGTGGAATGAAACCAAATGCTATTCTGGAAGCTGACATTCATATGATGCTGACTGCCTAGAATAAACATTCTCTCCTTACCTAGCAACTCTTTCACCCCTCTCCATTCCCTTATCGGTCATGCCATAAGAATGGGGATGAAAAGCATGGCATTTGCTAGAGAAAAGAGGGTTCTCTAGAGTATTTATTGACATACAGGGAATGGCTAGAAGCCATCTGATACCATGATTTTAAATTTCTTGCTAGTTGAAATGTGTACATTAGTTCATGATTAAATAACATTCATAAATTTCAAAGCACAATAATGAATAAATGAAAATGATGGTGTCAATGAAGGAAATTACCTTTAGTAATTTGGTAACTTCAAAAATATTTTAGCTGAAACTGGTTTGGCTCAGTGGATAGAGCGTCGGCCTTCAGACTGAAAGGTCCCAGGTTCGATTCTGGTCAAGGGCATGTATCTTGGTTGCGGGTACATCCCTAGTAGGGGGCGTTCAGGAAGCAGCTGATTGATGTTTCTCTCTCATCGATGTTTCTGACTATCCCTCTCCCTTCCTCTATGTAAAAAAATCAATAAAATATATTTAAAAATATTTCAAAACTAATACATTTAATACATAGCTACATCTTTGGAAGACATTTACCTTTAATCTCAGGAGAGGCTTCTATTTGCTAAGATTCTGCTTCTGCTTTCTGAAACTTAATTTCAGAAACTAAACCTAAAGTGAATTTTAATTTTAGATTTATTCTCCTGCTGTGTTCCAGATGCATGGAGTTATTTAACAGCATATAGAGAAAAGGAAAGGAAAAATACAATAAAATAAAAGCATTAGAAAACCTCAAGTTTTGTCTTTGGCATTTATCACCCCAAAAATGAGCCTAAGGAACATCAACATTTTCTTGTCCCAACCAAAAATGGTATAACTTTATATGTTTACTGACACACTCAATGACACAGTAGAATCTGGACAGGATGAGCCTTTAAAATAGTCTTTGTGCCAAGAAATTGGCATGTATAAAGCTGAAATGTGCCCATGCCTTGTGGCGGTGATGGTGGTGCTAGAGCCAAAACTGTCCATGAGTGGACTTGGAATCCTGTAAGTATACTCCAAAGAGGTTCTTTTGTCAAGGATCAGAGATATTCAGGACAGCTTGGCTCCATTAACAGCTCCCCTCTTAAAGACCAGGACCGGATCTATCTTGTATCCTTGGGGTCCACCACTGTGGCTGACTCCTAGTAGGCACTCGACAAAGGCTTATGGATTGAACAAAAGGAAGAAGAAATTGTTCACTGAGTTACATCATAATATATTTTATATATAGTAATCTCCTCCCTCCCCCCCCTACACACACACACACACACACACACACACACACACACACACTTACCTGCAAAAGCTGCAATTACCTTTGGTCAACTGTGGTCCAAAAATATTAACTGGAAAATTCCAGAAATAAACTCGTAAGTTTTAAATCGCATGCCCTTCTGGGTAACATGATGAAATCTTGCAAACCCACTCTCTCCAGGCCCAAATGTGCATCGTGCCTCTGTCCAGCGTCTGTCTCCATGCTGTAGACACTCTGCACCTGTTAGTCACTTAGTCACCATCTGGGTTACCAGATGGGCTGTCAAGGCATCACAGTGCTTGAGTTCAAATGACCTTTATTTTATTTACTAATGACCCCAAAGTGCAAGAGCAGTGATGCTGGCAATTCAGATATGCCAAAGAGGAGCTGTAACGTGCTTTCTTTAAGGGAAAGGTGAAAGCTCTCCACTTAATAAGGAAAGAAAAATATCATATGCTATGATTGCTAAGTTCTATAGTAACAAACAAATCTACTGAAACTGAAGAAGGAAGAAGAAATTTGTGCTAGGTTTGATCCTCCTTCTGACATATTATTAGTTCAGTAGTAGTCTAAGACTATGTCATTCACATTCCATTTCATCTCAGCATTGTATCATCTCACATCATCACAAGAAAAAGGTATTTTCAGAGAGGTAACATTCACATAACTTTATTAAAGTATAATGTTATAATTATTCTATTTTTTTTATTAGTTACTAGTAGCCCATTGAGCAGTAGGCCACTCGCCGCTTCTGCAAGAGCCAGCGGGAACCGCACTGCACTGCGGCAGCTGCAGGTCACCCCCCTGTTCCTGTCCATGTCCACTCTAGCTCCAGGAGGCTGGCCCGAGTCAGAGCGCAGCGGCTCACCAGCCCCCCTGTCTCTATCTCCATCTCCAGCTGAGCCTCACTTGCGTGTGCAACCTTCTCCTGTCTGGTTGTGACCTGTTATGGCATCACTGCCTAATTTGCATATTACTCTTTACACACACACACATACACACACACACACATGCACACACACACACACACACACACGTACACACACTAGAGGCCTGGTGCAAGAAATTCGTTCACAGGGGTTGGGAGTGTCCTTCAGCCCAGCCTGCTCCCTCTCCAATCTGGTACCTCTACCTGGATTGGACCTAAATGGGCAGTCGGACATTCCTCTCACAATTCAGGACTGCTGGCTCCCAACTGCTCACCTGCCTGCCTTTCTGATTGCCCCTAACTGCTTCTGCCTGCCAGCCTGATCACCTCCTAACCATTCCCCTGCCAGGCTGATTGATGCCTAACTTCTCCCCTGCCAGCCTGTTTGCCCCTAACTGCCCTACCCTGTGGGCCTGGTCACCTCTATCTGACCTCCCCTGCAGGCCTGGTTCCCCCCCAACTTCCCTTCCTTGCAGGCCCAGTCACCCCCAACTTCCCTCCTCTGCCAGCCTGGCCACCTCTAACTGCCTTCCTCTGCAGGCTTGATCACCCCCAACTGCCCTCCCTTGCAGGCCTGGTCCCTGCCAACTGCCCTACCCTGCTAGCCATCTTATGGTGGCCATCTTGTGTCCACATGGGGGCAGGATCTTTTGACCACATAGGGGCAGTCATTTTGTGTGTTGGAGTGATGGTCAATTTGCATATTACTCTTTTATTAGATAGAATAGAGACCTGGTGCACAGGTAGGGGCCAGCTGGTTTGCCCTGAAGGGTGTCCTGTATCAGTGTGGGTGTTCCTTGGGGGCATGGGGTGGCCTGGGCGAGGGGCCTGTGGTGGTTTGCAGGCCAGCCACGCTGCCCAGCTATCTAAGTGGAAGCCATGGTATCTGGGATTTATTTATTTTCTACAATTAAAGCTTTGTAGCCTGGAGCAGAACCAAGCCTTCTGCTCCCACAGCCATTGAAACTTTGTTGCCTTAAGCAGAGGCCTGGGCCCAACAAAGTATGTGGAAAGCTTGGCTTCCTCCATCGCCAGGGGCAACCCAAGCCTCTCTCGTGCTCTCTGTGTGGCCATAGTCATCTTGGTTGGTTTAATTTGTATACTTGCTCTGATTGGCTGGTAGGCATGGCTGGTGGGTGTAGCAGAGGTATGGTCAATTTGCATATTATTCTTTTATTAGATAAGGGATGAATATATATATATATATTAGAGGCCGATGCACAAAGATTAGTGCAAGAATAGGCCTTCCTTCCCCTGTCTGCTGGCACCAGCTTCCCTCTGGCACCCAGGACCAGGGCTACTTCACTCCTGCAGCTGCCCAGCATACAGGACCTAGGCTGCTTCACTCTGAACTTTGCCACAGCTGATCGAAGCACATCCTGACCCCTAGTGTGTCCGCTGGGGCTGGGAGTGGAATATAGTCCCCTCCCGCCCATCTGCGTGTGCAGCTCCTCCTGACCAGTCATGATGCAGCCTCCTCCTGAGCCAGTCATGATGCCCGGCTAATTTGCACATTACCTCTATCTATCTATCTATCTATCTATCTATCTATCTATCTATCTATCTACACACACACACACACACACACACACGTTGTTGTTCATCTTATATGGTGTCTAACTTGTATTTTAAACTTTATCATATATATATATATATATATATATATATATATATATATATATATATATGGAAAACACAGTTTGGTTCTATCTGCAGCTTTAGGCATCCACTTGGAATTTTTCCCTGGCCATAAGAGGGACACTGTACATTTGGTGTTTTGTCCTAGTCTTCTTGGGCATAGACTCCATCTTTGTGGGTCTCTAGCATCGACTGGATAAACCCAGGACCAGGAACTACTGCAGAGAAAAGCATGAGTAGGAGCCTTTTTGTGGTTTCCATGGGAAAGAATGAGCAAGGCAGGGTTACCAGCATAAGCAGGTTTGGATTGGCTACTTTGTTTTTGTGTGGGTTTTTGTTTGTTTGTTTGTTTTTAAAAAATGTATATTTTTATTGATTTCAGAGAGGAAGGGAGAAGGAGAGATAGAAATATCAATGATGAGAGAGAATCATTGATCAGCTGCCTCCTACACACCTGCTACTGGGGATTGAGCCTGCCCTTTGACCAGAATTGAACCTGGGACCCTTCAGTGCACAGGTCAATGCTCTATCCATTGAGCCAAACTGGCTGGGGTGGGATTTGTTACTTTGAGTAATTTCAGTAGGCTCTGGGTGTAGGAACTGTGTCAAGTTGTCTGGTACATAGGCCCTGGCTGACTAGGGCAGAGGATTATTGACTTGATGCATGAAAGCTTGATAAAAGAAGTAGTTGGGGGTGTGGGCTTTGAATTTGTTGCTTTGCTTAGAAAAGTGCACTTTTTGTTATCTCTAAGAATTGGCCCCCTAGGGAGGACAGTTTTCCCTCCTGTCATCATTGAGGTCCTAAATGTCAGAGCACTGAGAATGCAGAAAATAAGTTCGTACAGTATGGGTATAGATCCTTCAGTGCTGTTTGCATAGGTGAGTAAGCAAGGCAAGCGCTTTACCATTGCAACTTCCCTTCAGGGTTCCACATGCTTATCTGATCTTCAGTATTTGCTTTCTCCTGGTGAATATTTTGTGTAGAAAAGGTTCAGCTTTTTCCCACAGGGTTCAGTGCTTCTCTCTCTGCATGTTGCCCATCTGATCGTATATGCAACAAGCAGGCTTCACTGACTCTCCTCTGCACAGATTCCTTTACTCAGTCTTAGACAAACTCCCAAACTAAAGCAGCTAGAAACTCAAAGGACATCTTCTGACCAAACAGAATGTTGGGATTAGCAATTTAAAAAGTCCTTCCACTGTGCATTTTTAGATAATTCCAGAGCACTTCAGAAAGCTATATTGCTCTCCAATAAACTCGAGATAATTGAGCTGATATTTAGGAGATGGCTTGTCTACAGTTACACTTGAGCCAGATTTCTATGTGCATTGCAGGAAAAATTGCTCTAATGCCATATTATAATTGCCAGGGAAATCTGTAAGCAGTTTATTCTCTTATTCACTAATGAGTCCCTTCATCAAAGCATTCATTAAATTCCTGGCACACGGTATAGATTCTGGGGTGAGGAACGGGACCCTCAGTGGATGTGCTGCTTGGAGGAAGACAATCGATTAGCTAACAACTAGCCCAAAATGAGAAGTGCTATCTGCTGTTAAGTTCAATGAGTAGGCAGACTTCCCAGAGGAACTAGTGCTGGAAGCATCTTGAAAGATGGGTAGAAGTTTGCCAAGGAGAAAGAGAGAGCATTTCAGGCTATGAGACTCATCCAGCTGTACAACTTATTAACTGCATGACTCTAGGCAAAATGCTCAATATATGAGCCCCCTACCCCCATAAATGGGAATAATCTTATCTGTTTCAGAGGGTGGTGGTGAGAATTAAGTGAATTAATTTGTGTAGAGCATTTAGAGTGATGTCTGGAGTACAAGCAAAGACCTCAAAGCAGAGGGGAGCCAAGTGCATCAGGGAACCGCAGCATACTAAAATGATTGAAACATTTAGGATTGAAACAGGAGGATGTTAAAAATCGAGTTGCATGCCTGGCTGGGTTGCTCAGTTGGTTGGGATATCATCCCTTACATCAGAAGGTTGCAGGTTTGATTCCCAGTCAGGGCACATAACTAGGGTGTGGGTTTGATTCCCAGTTGGGATGTGTACAGGAGGCAACCTCTCTCTCTCTCAAATTAATTAAAAAAAACAACAACACATCCTTGGATGAGGCTAAAAAACATTAAAAAAAATTGAGTTGTAGATGTAGAAAAGGGAACTTGCAAGGGGACCATTAAACTCTTTTGAGGGCCTGCTGGTTGAAGAGTGGGTCCCAACAGAAGTCCCATTCCTTCCTCCTAGTACAATATTTTCCAATAAATATCACAATTTTAGGTGATCAGATTCTAAACTTAATGTTTCACTTTTTAAAAAAATCAGCTATATAGAATGAGAGGGCATGGTTTGATTGAATTTACTTTTTAAATAAATGTGCTTTTTAGATGTTTAATAAAAACAAAGGGAAAATGTAGCAGTTATAAAGATTATTAATGCAATGTTAAATGCCATTAATAGTGTTAGAACACCAGAATTAGAGGATAATAGATACCGCCTGTTCTTGCCACACTCTGTAGTCAGATTGTATGGTGCTAGTCTTGAGTGCCACATTTTAAGGAATATGGACATAAACCACACCTACTGATTCTAGAAGTGGATAACTAGAAGGATTTGAAATAACTTCACATGGGAAATTGTTTCACTTGGAAAAGAGGAGAATAATATGGTGGCAGGGACAGGGGCAGAGGAAAGAAGACAAGTAGGAACACTGGTAAATGTTACTAGGCAATCAGATTTAGGGGCGCTGTGAATAAGAAATTTCTATTAGTGTTGCCCAACAATGGAGCAGACAGTCTCACAAAGACCTGGCTGATGATCCTCTTCTAAAAGGTGGTAGAAATAAGTTCTGCATTGGCTGGGAAGACAGACTAGCTGATCTTTAAAGCCACTTCCAATTTGAGAGATCTGAGATTCTGTAAACATGTAAAAGCATAGAGAAATATTTAAAAATTAAAACTCCTGATTTGAATATTGCCTTAAATATTTTTTCTTATAATATATTTTTATTTACTTCAGAGAGAGAAGGAGAAGAAGAGAGAGATAGAAACATCAATGATGAGAGAATCATTGATTGGTTGCCTCCTGCACTCCCCTTACTGGATATCGAGCTCACAACCTGGGCATGTGCTCTTGACTGGAATCAAACCTGGGACCTTTCAGTCTGTATGCCAATACTCTATCCACTGAGACAAACCAGCTAAGGCATCTTAAATATTTTTGACAACTGCTGGGATCTGCTGGAAATTTGGGAACATGGAAACAAAAGACCTTGTCTCTGCCCAGGAGATGTGCACAGCTCAGAAGGAGACATGAGTTAAAGTAGTAAATGTTATAATACATATGTTATATTAATGCTATTTTATTTAAAACAATATTGTAATATATGTTAGAATTCATATAATAAATATATAATTCTCTTTTTTAAAAAATATATTTTATTGATTTTTCACAGAGAGGAAGGGAGAGTGATAGAAAGTCAGAAACATCGATGAAAGAGAGACATCGATCAGCCGCCTCTTGCATACCCCACACTGGAGATGTGCCCGCAAGCAAGGTACATGCCCCCGACCAGAATCAAACCCGGGACCTTTCAGTCCGCAGGCCAACGCTCTATCCATTGAGCCAAACCAGTCTCGGCAATATATAATTCTCAATCTCTGATATTTCAAAGGGTCCTACACAAACCCAAAGGGTCTGACATCTAACCCTTGCTGGGGGAAGAAATGACTTTCCAAATCCAGACACAGAGCTGAGTGATGGAGGTTAGGGAGATACAAGAAGATGAGGCTTGTCTTTAACTGAATTTCTTTGGATCAAAGTTTTTTATTTATATGCACCAATATAGTCCATGCATAATAACCAGACCAGTCATCCTATCAGGACACTGATTTTCTCTAGAACACAAACGGTGGACTTTTGGCAAGGTGGGTAGGAAAAAAGTGGAAAGCTATTTTTTCCCTATCTTACTACACCCAAAGGTTCTCATTTACTTTCATCGGCCTCCTCTGGATATTTGAACCATTTATATGTGGGGATGTCAGCCTAATCCATAAGACTCCTAGGAATGTCTCCACTAGACTGATTCTCTCTGTTGTAGTGGTTGAGATCCTTCTAGGCCCTGTGCCCAGTGCTGTGCTCTTCCTACTTCCTGGAGGTCAGCTGCTGCCCACACTCCTTCCTAACCCTGGATCTCAGACTTGTCACTCTGTGCTGGCAGCTGATGTCTGGGTTCCAGGCAGTAGATCTGTTTTATGTCTGGCCTACCACCTAATTCCAGCCCACCTGGCCACTCAGTCCTGACCCAATTTCCTGTTTTGACTCTCAGCTTAGCTAAGCCATTTCCTCTGCCTCCCTGGTTCTCTCCCTCACCAGAACATGCTCTTCTCCCATATTGAGCCTTGGGAAGAGCTATTGGAGCATGTCTCCAAGCTATAACAATTTGGAGGGAAAGAAAAAGGGGGGTGGGAAGGAGTGAAGCAGAAATCACATCCAGCACCTAGCTGACAAATAGGAATGAGGTTAGGCATGGTGTGGGTAGGAGATAGAGCTACATAGATTGAGCCACTAGATCCTATTATAGAATGATATGCAATCCATTTATATAATCTAGGAAAATACTAATTACTAATTACTAGAGAGATTAATTATCCTAATTACTCTCTCTAGTCCAGATTCAAGTCAGTATTGGGCTGGTTTTGAGAGGGAGAGAGGATAGACCCTGAGGGAAGAAACTTCCTATTCTAGCCGCAGTACCAACGCTTTCCTGTAGAGGGAACCTGCGGGTCCTTGGGGATGCAATACTACAGTCTCCTTTGTCAAACTCTTTATGCTTCTGCTTCCAGTGCTTTCAGTAATCACTACTGGGAGTGATAGATGTAGCCTACCTTTTTCCAGGTGAGCCATTCTGGTTTTTCTCTAATTCCATCTAGAATTATAAAACAAATTCACACTAGAGTGCTCGAGCGCGTGCGGGCACACACACACACACACACAGTTGGTTCTATACTAACTGTACTTCCATACAAACTCAGGCCATGGAAAGACCTCTACTCATCACACACACACACACACACACACACACACACACGCACACACGCCTAAAATTCAATTGCACATATACATTCATATGACCACTTGCCATACAACCACACACACATGTACACCCACATACACAGACTCAT
>PVJN01032285.1:0-24269 GCA_004026805.1 Lasiurus borealis | reverse complement strand
TTTCGAGTGAGAACCAACTGGTAAAAGCTAGAGACAGATTTCCACTCAAGAGAAATGAAAACCTCCCAGTAGTCAGAATGTGTTTCCATGGGAGGCAGTGACCTTTGTGTTAATGGGAGGATTCAAGCAGAAGTGGGAAAGCTCATGGCAGGGCATCTAAACAGTCACTGCTCTGAAGGATTTTGAGAGTGAGACTCTACGAATTCCCTTCATTCAATGCAGCTGTCCCTCAAAACAGGGTTGGAATGAGTCTTTGTGGACTTCCTATGGACTTAGTAGTACATGCCTTTGAGTAGAGCCAGGGGTGGTGGCTCTTTGACCTATGAGGGTAGATTTATTGAGAAAATAGCTGTGGCTGCTCAGCACCAAATCTGAAGTCTGATTTGAGGGTGGGGAAATTGGGGAGCCCTGTTTTGTAATATAAAGTAGTAAAGCTGTTTCCCTACATGCTTGATAAATTCACTCCAAAGGCAAAGTTTACTCTAAACCAACTGGTCCTGTTCATCGAGTGCTGCCTTCATTCTAGTTCCTTCTCCAGATCGGAAACCCTGAGGGGCATAGACCAGGCCTGAAAAACCCTCCAGGGCCTGCTCCCTGCCCAGCACAGACCAGCACATCATAAGCACCAAACATACTGATATTGAATGGTGATTTATATGCACTTGGGGCTCCTAGGACTCAAGATGTATTTCAGCCTCCAACAAGCTGCCTCTGACATTATAATCCAGCTGCAGCAAGCAGATCTGTCCCAGCAGAGCTTCACCTAATCCAACTTAGATGGTTCTTCATCAAAGATTCATTGCAAGAAAAATTACACAAAACAGAACATGGACAAGGAGGGAAAAGCTCTCAGGTATTTCAACCAGCATGTTTCCTGTCGTTCACAGAAAGACTGGTCGAGCACACTCCGTTACCTCACGTGTCCCTCAGGTTTACCCTTCATTGTCTGGAGGAGTCCCTGGCCCTGTCTCCTTGGGGCACACCTCAAAGCCATGAAACTGACGGGAAGAGGAGCCTCCCTCTCCGCTCTGCAGTCACCAACACGCTTGAGAGTGTTTTGAACCCAAATAGACCTTGAACTCCCTGATCTGAGATAACCATCCAGGCTCAAAACAAAAGCACACCCAGCCTTGCTTTGGTTGGTATGCTCTGGTATATCAGGCAGACAGGGAGGCTTCTAGGAAAGGCCTTTGGGGAAAAATAAGGACCATAATTAGATGTTTCCACCCCAGCAGAGAGAGTGAAAAAGGGCAAAACACTCCCTCTCCATATTTTTACCATCATTGTAGTCACAGTGGCTTCCAAAGATGGGTCAATAATGGGGCTAGACCCCTAATGGATTAGCTTAGCTATGTGATCTACTCAAGTCATAATACAAAGAAAGTCTCTCTACCCCATCTCAACCCTATCAAGCCCTCTTTGAAAATCAGATAAGACCCTGTCTTAAACAATCATTGATTGCAAGATGCACCATTGGAAAGGGGGTCGGTTGTAAGTATTTAGGGGAAATCAGCCAGAGGGGAAGGATTTGCCTTCATCTGGGCTCTTGGCAGAGGACTCCCCTGAGCAGCTGTTAGGAAGACCCATCCTCTCATTGGCCAGCCCCAGAGTGAAGATAATGTCCTGGGCCACTGTGTGTCACTGATCAGTCCCCAGAGCATCAGCCTCACTCCCTACTCACCAGGAAGCCTTCTGCAGAGGGATGGGAAATGCAGTGACTTGCCCCTACAAGTGTCCCGTTCTCCTACCTTTGAACAGAGGCATCCCAGTACCCACCAGTCTCATGAATCAGTCCCCTGAGCCTCCGTGTGCACTCACAAAACTAAGCCTTTGGACTAGCAAAGCTAAGGACCGGGTCTTGAACACAGTGACTTCCTGGGTCTGCACCCTTGGGTGACATCTCAATTTCACTTCAACCCTTCAAGACCATAGCTAGAGGTGTTTTATCAAAAGTCAGAGTTGTACAGATGACACCACAATCCCCACCCATACACACACAACACACAATGCCCCTCCAGACCTCCACAAACCATTACCCCCACGCCCCTCACACCCTCTCCTCCAAGTACCGTCTTGCACCAAACTGCAGATAGGCCTTTTCCCTGATGCCCACGCTAGCCTAGGCAGCTGCAGCCCAACACGAATAACTCAGCATGGGCTCAGCCCAGGCCTCCTGAGCCAGAGCCAGGAGGCCAAACAACCCTCAAAGACCCCAGACTCACCGCTGGAGCAGTCGGGTCCTCCCCAGCCAGGCTCACAGTGGCAGGTGTCGGGGGAAACACAGCGGCCGTGCACGCACTCCTCCGTACACAGGGCTACAGGGGGCCGGGAGAGAGGGAGGAAGAACAGGAACAGACAATGAAAACCAACCATCTGGTCAAGGAGCATAAACCACTTTATAATGACTCCCCCAGGCCCATGGATGTGCTGAACGCATCACTGGCTTTGGAGAAAAACCAAGCCACCTCAGACCTCAGCTATTTAATTAACTCTGAAATGCATCCCACAAGAGCGTGCTTTCATCCCAGCCTTGTTTCCTAAGATGAAACCCAAGCCTGAAAGAATGGCAGCCTTTGTGGCTTTTCAAGGATATTTTCTCCAAGGCTTCACACCCGGAGACCCTCCACAAAGCCTAACCCCTAAATCCACACCGTTGCTCTTTCCCCATCTGCTCAGGAAATGACCTGCCATGCCCATCATTTGCTTTCCCCAATTGCTTTCTGCCAAGGCCCTGAAATCCATCAGGCTACCTGAAAAGAATAGATTCCTCTCTTGCTTCCCCCACCTCCCTACTCTCCTTCCCCAAATGTCCCTATTTTGAGGCTCTCAAATGTCAGCAGATCTGCAAAGTACACAAATGCTGAGAAAAGGCAACTGCTAATTATAAGAAAGTAATTAAGAAAGACATCCACGATAATGATAATTGTAATTAGGAGGTGCCTGGCAATTTCTTATCATGCAGTCAAAGGCTATAGCCTCCCGAGCTGGGAGGCAACAGTAGTGAAGTTTCCATCAACTGCTCCAGCTCGGAGACGGCTTATTTGGCAGTAGGTTGAGGAAGGGAGAGATTATGGCTCTCTTCCTCTGACATCCACGTTTCCTCAAGGTCATCTTTGCTCCTGAGAGATCTGCCCCCACCATCTAACCCATCAGTGAAGGATTACAGAAAACCCCAGGGCCAGCCCGCCAGGTTTGTGAACGTTTTGGGTCGTCAGCAGCTACCACCCATCCTGCCCATTCCTTAGGAGGGAGCTAGATGAAGCACATTCCTCTGACAAGCAGCTAGAGCCCTCTCTCTGCCTAGCGCTGGCCTGGGGAGCAGGTGGCCCCCGATCATAAAGGTTGTCCCTGAGCTAAAAACATCCCCCTGCTTCCACATCCACTGCCTGGCTTGACTACCCACCAAGAAGTTAGACGTTTTATGTTGGTGTGGGGTCCTCTGACCCCTCCTAAACACACATGCTGTCCCTGAGGTTGTTGCCTTAGCTTTGGCCAGGCCCCCAGGCAAGGCAGACCCAAAAGAGCTACTCAGATGCCCCCTGGTGAGTGGTCTGCAGTCAGCTTGTCCTCTGCGAGCCTGGATGTGGTGTGTCTGGGGAGAACCCTGGCACCCGAGTCCTCATGAGTATAAGTGGCTTTGGGCAGAGTCCTGGTTTGTGCTGAAGACTTCCACAGCCCCTCACTTGGAGCTCTGGGGCCTACCAGATATCCTACTTCTTGCTGGGGAAACCGGCTGGACCCTGACCCCAGTGACCAGCTCCTCTTAGAACCACGTGAGCTGCTCACCCAGCTGGTCATCCCTGCTGCCCTGGCTCCCCATATTCTCTCCAGACTTTCCAAACAAGCTCAAATCAGTCAATGTTCCCAGTATATGCTGGACATCATGTGCTCCCAGCTCTGGCCTCAGCTGCTCCCTCTTCCCTCCATCTCTCACTCCCACCAGCTGAGGTCCCAGCAGGCTCCACAGTTGGGCCCCTCTGCCTTCCAGCAGACCCTTCCCATCAGCCTGTCAGATTAGCTCATGACACCTCCACCTGCTTTCTGACCAGAAAGCAACTCCTTGATCCCTGGGGGTTCTGTCAGGGATAGAGAGGGCAGTGAACCTACCAAGTGTCTGAGAAAATCATGCCCAACCCCGTCACTTTAAACATGGAGAAACTGAGGCCTCAGTGTCCTGGACCTCGTGGACATATGTGGCCTCTTGGCCAGAGAGGAAGGAGCTTGGGGATGAGGATCCTGGAGGCCTGTGAAGGCAGAGGGAGGTGAGAGGTGCCCAAGACCATGGGGCCTTCACATGTCACCCAGATGGGACATCCTCCCCTGCCCAGATGCCTCAGGGGCTGGGGGAGCCAGGCCAGAGGGAACACATAGGGGTGCTGTGATTGACCCCAGGAGGGTGAGAGCTGGAGAGAGAGGACAGAGGAGCATCTACAGGGTGAGCCTGAGCAGGGGCTCAGAGCTGCTCAATGGAGGGATTGCGGGGCAGGGGGGTGGGGGAGGGAGGAGGAAAACCACCAATACCCTACCAACCCTCACCTTTCTCTGACCCTGAAACCTGACCACTGACCCACCCCCTGCACCCTCTCCCTAGCTGGAAGTGAAGGCGTTCAGGTGCACTGAGCAGGCTCCACTCCACACTGCCTTTCCCTGTGGGCCCTCAGCCCTGTATCCAGCACACTGAGGACAATCCCCTGCAAACCCTTGGCCTGACTCCATGTGGTCCCTCCGGACCTCATTATCCCTACTCCCTCCTCCTCCTGGTATTATGCCTGGGCTATTTGTTTGTCAAAACCTCAATCCGTTCATATTTCATAGGTGCTGTTTAGACAGTGTTGTTTGAGGCATGAAATATTGATAGCAAACACCCAGGCTCAGATGGCTGTACTTGGCATTTGGGCCACTGTGTGTCTGTGTACGTGGTGGGGACAGACTGGGATGGAGGTGCTGCAGAGTCTCCTGAGGAATGATGGCTGGAGGCGAGACCCATGACCCTGGTGCTGGGTGGCTGACTCCCACTCCAGAGCTCTGGGGTTACCCAGCAGGGGCAGCCCCTCTACAGAGGGCAGGGATTTATATAGCAACTGCTCCTGGAGCATTATCTCTGACACCAGCCCCCATCCCCACCAGCTGACCCCTAAGTGGGGCTCAGTCTGCCACCCTGATCTCCCTCTTCTCTGCTCCTGTAACTTGAAATGGGTACATATGGTTGCATCCCTCTTTCCCTTATCCAAGGCTATCTGCTGCTAGTGACAGGCTGTGTGACTGAGGCCAGGCCTCTCCTGGCCCTGCTGAGAAATTCGAACTATTGCTCTCTTAGCTTCCCCCAACCTACTGTCCTGCCTTGATCCTACTTCCAACTCCCCAGGTGCCACAGGCATTTTTTAGCGAGAAACAGCTTGGTATCGTGGTTAAGAGCACAGACTGTACTCAGAAAGCCAGTCTGGACCCAGTGATGCTACTTAGTAGCTCTAGACCGTAGGCTAGTTACTATCCTCTCTGCGTCAGTCCCCATCTGTCCAATGGGGGACAGTGACAGGACTGGCCTCAGGCTGTGTGTGAGGATGAAATGAGTAGACAAAGGACCCAGAACAGTGCCTGGGGTAGATACAGTAAGTGTTGTATGAGTCTTGCTGTTATTATCTGTAGGCTGTCCTCAGACCTGGGGGAGGGTCCTTGCAATAGATGAGCCTCTTTTATCCTCCATGCGAAGGTCATCTCCCTCTCTCTCACCTTTCACTAAGTCCTGGACACATGGGGTAGGCTGTGGGGACCTATTGACAGACCACTGGTTGGGGATGGTGTGAAGGGCAGTTCCAACTCTCCCTCTGGTGGAGAGGCCAGGGTAATAGATGAGCTAAGTTACAGTTACAGTTATAGGACAATAAGCAAGTATTTAATCTTCCATGCCTCAGTGTTTTCATTGGTAAAATGGGGACAATAGTATAGTCCTACATCACACAACAATGTTTTGGTCAATGACAGATTGCATATATGACAGGGGTTCCATAAGATTACACAGTGAAGGGTTTAACAGAAGCTTTTCCAACTCTAACAAGCCTCTTTGAAAGTTTGAAAACAGCCCTGGCCAGTATAGTTCAGTTGGTTTAGCATCATCTCTGTGCAACTGAAAGGTGGCCGATTCAATTCCGGGTCAGGGCACATTTTCGGGTTTGTGGGTTTGATCCCCCATAGAGAAGCAACCCATCAATGTTTCTCTCAAACATCAATGTTTCTCTTCTTCTCCCTTCCTCTCTCTAAAATCAATAAACACATAATTTTAAAAATAAGTAAAAGCTTGAAAACATGGTCCCCAGCATCAAAAGGTTTTCATTAAAGAAATGTTCATGATACATTATCTGCTTACAAGGAAGTTTATGATGGAAGGAAGGAAGGAAGGAAGGAAGGAAGGAAGGAAGGAAGGAAGGAAGGAAGGAAGGGAGGGAGGGAGGGAGGGAGGGAGGATGGAAGGAAGGAAAATGAGCAAATCACCATGGATATGTTTCTGAAAAGAGTGACACCTCCATAAGAAGAGCCTGAGGCAGGTCCTCCAGGAGGTGTTCCAGAAGAAGGCTCTGTTGTCACAGGAGATGCCAGCTCCATGCACATTACTGCCCCTGGAGACCTTTCTGAGGGGCAATATGTGCAGGTGGGAGACGGTGATATTGATGATCCTGATCCTGTGTAGGCCAAGGCTAATGTGTGCGTTTGTGTCTTAGCCTTTAACAGAAAAGGTTTGAAAAGTGGGGAAAAAAATTTTAAGTAGAAAAAAATATTTAAAGGTCTAAAAAAATAAAATATTTTGTGCAGCTGTACAATGTGTTTGAGCTTTAAGCTGTTATTACAAAACACTTGAAAAGTTAAAAAATTTTTTTAATTTATAAAGTAAAAAAAAAAAATGGGCAAAGGACCTAAAAAGACCCTTCTCCAAAGAGGACATACAGAAGACCAAGAAACAGATGAAAAAATGCTCAAAGTCACTAATCATCAGAAAGATGCAATTTAAAACAACAATGATGTATCACCTTATACATGCCAGAATAGCTACCATCAATAAATCAACAAATGACAAGTGCTAACGAGGATGTGGAGAAAAGGGAACCCTAGTACACAGCTGATGGGAATGCATACTGGTACAGCCATTATGGAAAATAGTGTGGAGTTTCCTGAAAAAATTAAATATGATACTGCCATATGACCCAGTGATCCCACTTCTAGGAATATACTCTAAGAAATCTGAAACACCTATCAGAAAAAATATATACACCCCTATGTTTTAGCTGCACAATTTACAATAGCTAAGATCTGGAAACAGCCCAAGTGCCCATCAGTAGATGAGAGGATAGAAAAGCTGTGGTACATTTATACCATGGAGTACTATGCAGCAGTAAAAATATACCTAAACATAGAAAAAGTACAGTAAAAATTCAGCACAAAAGGTAAAAAATGACACACCTATCCAGGGCACTTGTCATGAACGGAGCTTGCAGGACTTACTGGAAGTTGCTCTGGGGAGGCAATGAGTGGTGAGTGACTGTGGAGGCTAGGACATTACTGTAGGGTGTGTAGGGGGGGAGTGATTAACTGGGGAACGTACATGCATCTGTACAAGCCCATGGACACAGACTATAGTGTGGTGAAGGGCTGGGAGGGGCAGGTTCAGGGTGGAAGGGATCAATGGGGAAGGGAAAAAGGGACATCTGTAATATTTTCAACAATAAAGATAAAAGTTTTTTAAATTAGACTGAGCTAAGAGCAATTTATTACTGAAGAAAAGTATTTTTGATAAATTTAGTGTCACCTATGTGTACAATGTTTATGACATCCACAGTAGTGTACAGTAATGTCCTAGCCTCCACAGTCACTCACCACTCACTCACTGCCTCACCAGTGCAACTTCCAGTAAGTCCTGCAAGCTCCGTTCATGACAAGTGCCCTGGATAGGTGTGTCATATTTTGCCTTTTGTGCTGTATTTTTACTGTACTTTTTCTATGTTTGGGTATCTTTAGCCACATAAATACCATTGTGTCACCATCGTCCACAATATTCGGTAGGGTAACATGCTGCACAGGCTGGTAGCCTAGGAGAAGAGGCTATTCCTACAGCCTAGGTGTGGAGTAGGCTGTACCTTGTAGGTTTGTGTAAGTGCACTCTCTGGTGTTCACACAACGATGAAATCCCTAACGACACGTTTCTCAGAACATATCCCTATTGTCGAGCGATGAATGACTGTACCTACGCCCTGGCTTGTTGCAAAGATTTAATGAAACAATACATATGAAGTGCTTAGACCAGTGCCTGGCACACTTAAGTGCTCAATAAGCATAAGTGCTATTATTATCTCCACTCCCTCCCCCCACCCAAACATACACAGCTCTCTCACTATGGGGTCTTGGCTTGATGTCTAAGACCACTAAGAGATGCTACCACTTATCTCAGCGTCCACTTACCTGCACTACTATTTGGAGCAGGTACTAAGTGCCAGGCCTTGGAGCTTTCAGGCATGCTACCTCAATCTCTGCCCTAGGCTATTCCAGGACACCTTTCGGGGGATAGTTGGGTCATCACCCCCCCCCCTCTCTCCTTTGCAGATCTCCAGCCCCTAAGGGACAGAGCCACTTCCTGCTTGGCCTTTTTAAGCCTTCATGCTTCCTGGGACATAGGTGCTCATTACTTGAGGGCCACAAGGAGAGAGTCACCTGTGCCAGAAGAGACCAATAAAATACATTTAGGAGGTGTGGCTGTCTTTCTGAGCTCAGCTTCAGAGCTCAGTCACAGAGAAGCCACCAAACCTCTGCACCGGTCCCTTCACTCGGGCTGTTTCTGACCTGTGGAACCAGGGGGGTGGTGTGGGTGCAGCTCAGCCAGGGTGTGAAGAGACCTGGGCTTGTATCTACCAGCTTCAAGCTCAGTGTTACTGAGCAACTCCCTTTCCTCTCTGGGCCTTGTGACTCTAAATCAAGACTAAACCAAAGGAGGCCTGAAGTCACACTCAGCTGAGAATCTCCATGCTGTTATCCCACCCACCCACCCCTCCAGGAAATGCCTCGGGGACCACAATGGCTCTAGTCCCACCTCCTGTCCCCCAAACCCCACCCCCTTTCTATGGCCTAGTCAACCTCTCCTCTTGACACAGGGACTCCTGGCTTCTGTCCTGGATTAGGAGCCAGGAGGATGGAGTGTGGATTCAGGCTCTGTACTACCCAACACAAAACTCTGGGTATCTCTCTCTCGGCTGTAAAACAAGGACATTGGAACATGTCACCCTTAAGGCTCCTTCAAATGCTGACACCTATGATGTTCCTAGGGCTGCGCTGGTTCACCCTGTCACCTTATGGCAGCCGGAAGCTTGAAATGCTTCCATTGGATTCCCCAACCTAGGTCACCTGAGTCACCAAGGCCAGGTACAGCCTCCGTCACCCATTGCCACCAAGAAGGTAGGAGGGCTCAGCCACCCTAGTTTGCACATTAATGAAAGTGAAATATTTTCCCACTAGAATCCCCTAATCCACATGAGGTTCCCCCTGACTGGCCAAACCCACAGAAACCTCATTCTCCTCTGACTCCCATGGTACTCTCTGGGGGTTGCCCGTTTGAGGGAACATAGCACATTTGGTCTCCTGCCACATCCCCCTTCAGCATGGGTTCATCTAGTCTCTCCAACTAGATGTCAAGCTCCTTGAGGGTAAAATCTCAACATCCCCCATCTCCTCGTGAGCCATGACTCACAGGTACTCCGTGTGCGTCTGATGGTGATCCCCCTGAGTACCTCTGCTTTGGCAAGCTCGGGGAGAAGGCTCAGGAGGCAGAAGGTGTGGACACATGACCTATAAGGATCATGTAAAGGTTGGGACTTGGGGGATAGATACTGTGTAGCCTGGAGAAGAAAGCATGGGGTAGGGGGCAAGACACAGCCAGCTGACTCGCTGAAAGCAAAGTGGAAGCCACTCTTTCTCCACACAGAACAGAGGCCCACGGACGTACATGGCAAGGGGGCAGATTTCAGTCTAACCCAAAGCAAGACTTTCTAACACTAAAATGAATTCAGTAGTTCAAAGGGCTGATTCTATAGGTAGGGAGCAACCCATCACTGGTAACACGCAAGCAGAGCACAGGGAACCTACAAATGCTGGAAGGCATTGGCGGCAGCTAACTGTGACTCCCAGGCCCAACCCCACTGGCCGCCTCCTGCTGTTTTGTTGGAGCACAGCCAGGCCCATTCATTTACATAATGTGCATGGCTGCTTTTACACTGCAAGGAGAGAGCTGAGTTGTTGCCACGGAGACTGCTGGTCAGCAAAGCCTAAAATATTTACTATCTGATGCTTTATGGAGCCTCCTGTGTGAGAGGTTTCTTGGTTTGATGAAAAATTGGACTGTGAGACATTTTAAGATCCCTTCTCCCCTTTTATTCATCTATCATTTACTCATTATCCATTATGATCAGAAGCTCAAAATGTGCGGAGGAAATCCCGATAATGCCTATCTTCTTTCCAAAGTGTCCGCCTGAAGGGACAGGGGCCGTCGAGCCAGGGGCATAACCTTCAGCAGCCACAAATGCTCACCTGGCACTTTATTGCAGACCTCTCTTTCCCCAGGGCCAGGACAAGACATATGGATGATTTCATGACCACCGTGTTACAATTGATGGTCTTGTTCGATAGACACTAGTAAAGACGTGTATGAAAGAGACACCAAAGGATACGTCCTTTTTCTTTGCTCAGCACTGAGATGCCATCGCCCCATTTCATTCTTGAGGCAGGTGTTTTTATTGCTCCGCTTACAGAGAGGACTCCAGACCACAGAAAGGACCAAATAACGGCAAATTCCCATAGCGGCCAAGGGGCTGCGCTAAAACCGTGTTTCTTAACCTCATTTTCATGGTTGCCCTCCCCACAAGCCCAACCAGAACCCAATTTTTAACATCATTTTTCTTAATCACCTCCTCCCATAAAATTTTACTGCCATCGATACACTATATATCTGTGTATGTACTGTATGTATATTTGTGCTTTATGTATAAACAAAGAACACATTTTTATCCCTTAAAAATGCTTGTGCTAGATTTTCTCCATTTGCTCCCCGGGGGCACTCCCCTCCCTTCTCCACCCTTGTCTGTGCCCTGAGAGAGGCATCTTCACGGACACCCTAACCCTCTGGCTTTTGGATAGGTTTGGCCACTGGCACACAGCAGCAGGAGGTGGGAGGCTGGGCCATGGGTTGGTGGTGGTGGTGGTCCTCTCCTCTATAGCTCAAGGCTGGGGTGTGTGTGAGTGTGGGATGCCAGGGGAGAGGTGGCACGGGTTCTTCTGGTACAGGCGTGCAATGGCTCTCCTTGGTGGCTAGCCCTAAATGCTGCACCATCAACTATGGTGTCCCTTACCCCTCCCATGCCCTAATGCATGTTTCATTGCTAGTAAACTCTCCTCAGTGAACATGCCATCTGTTTCTTGCTAGGGAACCCGACGCAGTGACCAAGATGAGAACTGAACCCGCATCTGTGTGATGCTGCCAGGCCTGCTCTTAACTACAAGTCCCACCACCACCCTGACCACAGGCTGAGATCAGAAAGTTCTAGCGCCAGACGTGCCACCAACTTTTCACCTCTTCTGGGTCTCAGTTTCTGTGTGTGAAATGAAGGGATAGAAGGACCTAATTCAAATGTCCCTTCCAGCCTGGGAGCCTGGGGCTCGGCTATAGCATCTTTAAAATGGGGACAGTGGTCCTCTCCCTCACTGGTTGCTCATCACTACCTCACTGATTCAAGCCAAGTTTGAGAAGAATCCGTTCCACAAAGGCAGGCACGGAACACATGTGCCCAAGGTCCAGATGCAGGGCCAGAGCATCAGTCCTAGGACAGGGGTGAGCCTGCATCATTAGCCCAGGACCCAGTCTGAGGATCTTGGCATGGAGCAAAGGGGCCAGGTCAGACACGGGGTCTCCTCTGCAAAGTGCTGAGAAAACACCGGTCCTTCTCTGACCAAAGCCCTGGTTCGTAGGAAGCTCTCAGTCCTCCATCCGATTAGCATTCCGCCCAAGATAACCCACAAATCCCCGAGGTGCTCCTGGTGATATATTCTGCTCGGCGGTTTGCAAATGGTCTTACTAGTTAATGGAACTATAAAAACTACACAAAAAGGTCAAGATAAATATAGACAACTTCATGCTCCTGGCCACCCAGCCTGATAGCCAGTTAGAACCAAAGAAGGCTTGGGAGCCAGGGAGAGGAACTGTGTGACCTCCCAGAATTCCGCAGCATACGGCTCCTGGAGTTTCCCCTGTACCCAGTTTCCCCAGCGCTCCAAGGTCCATTGATCAGTCCTCCATTAGCATTCTTGGCAGGTGCCTCAGATCAGGCTGTCATCTGATTCTGCTTGGAAATAAAATGACCCACATCAGAGTGGACCTGCGTGCCAATTCCAAAGTGACACACTTAGCACCAGCGATTCCGCCATGCCCAAGGTCACACAGAACGCGGGTGGGCGTATGTGGGTGTATGTGAGTCTATGTCACAGAGTCACCGAGGGAATTCTAAAACAATTCATAGATGTGTATCATTTATTGCTTTATAACTGCCATCCCTGAGTCGCCGCCACAGCCAGGGAAAGCCAAGACTGCTGGCCCTTGCTCTCAGCACATGGAGAGCTGGTTTTAATTGCTGTGGTCATATCTGGTTCCAAGACATGAATAGTCAATTTTTTTTTTAAAGAAGCATTTTACCTGCAGGGCCGATAAGATAGAAAGACATTAAAAGCCAAACACTCTCTTGGTCTGGAGCCTGTAGGCTTATAGGTTCCTCCTTTCTCTAATGGGGGCTCCTGGGGAGGCTCAGACAGGACTCTGGAACTGGGTAGTCAGGGGTCTGCCACCCCCACCTTACCTGCTGAGTTGGCTCCTGGTCACTCATAAGTCATAATTCAGTGGTTCCCTTGCCAAGTTTTATGCTTGGCAGTCCAGCGTTATCCAAGAGCCTGGGTCCCTGTTCTGCCACTCATTAGCTGCACCTCCTTGAGCAACCTGTCTGTCCTCAGTCTCCTCACCTATAAAATGTACTTAGAGAGCTATTGCAAAGAATAAATGAGTTCATGCAAAGCTCCTCCAACCAGGGGTGAGTGATGATTGCTGCTGGTGGTTTGTTTTTTATGCTGTTGTTGTTAACATTCCTCTTCTCGGGGCCATGGCCCAGAGGCAGTCCACCCAAGATGACCCACATGGCTCATCTCCAGCTCAAAGGATGAGAGAATGGCCTGAGTTGGATCCATCAAGAATCCCTTAATCACCAGGAATACTGGAGGTGAGGGCTGGGGGCAGGGAAGGAGACAACCCAGGTTCAGTGCATTGGTGAATCGTTAAGTTACCCACAGACCCCTTTCCTCATCCATTTCTAAAAGGAGCCTGGAAAAAGAGGAGGCCATTCTGGCTGCCAGGCCCTTTCTCTCATGGAGAAGCACCGGTTATGCTTGTGGGGGGAAATGTGAACTTGGGGCAGGGTCCCTGCATCCCAGGTCCTTTCTGCTCCCACATACCCTCTGCTTATTCATGCAAATACCCGCTCACACCTGCATCCACTCACCAGTCTACTGCGTGCTGGGCCGCTGGGCAGGGGTATCGAAGGGGAGTCCCTGCCCTTGGGACTCCCAGATGGTGACTCCTCTTCCTGCCTGCTCTTAACCCCTTTCCCCCAAGGAGTCCCTCTGCCCCTTTAGAGCCTTGGGTGCCCCCTCGGGGAGTTGTGCACAGAGGGAGGAGGGCTTTGTGCTGACCGTGACAGGCCAGGATTGTGGGAGGTCGGGGAACGGACCTGGGAGCCAGGTTGTCTGGATTCAAGTTCTGGTTCTGCCACTTCCTAGTTGTATGACCTCAGGGAAGGTACTTGACTTCTCTGGCCTCAGTTTTCTCATCTTTAAACTTGGGGCAGTGGTCCTCTACCTCTTAAGTTGGTTGCTAAGTTAAATCAATACATGTAAACTGCCTGAACAAAGCCTGGCCCGTGGAACCTCACTTTTTTTTCAAGGCCACCTATTCCATCTCCCTGCTCGGAGCAGTCAGTCACTCAAACATTTATTAAGCACCCACTATACGCCAGACACTGTACTAGGAATACCATAAGCAAAAAGCCAAAGTACCTTTCACAATGTAATAGTGAGAAAGAGGGTCTGTGGGTGGGCGGGTAAGTGAAACTGTGGGCAAGGGCACTAAAATGTTCCTTATGCTAAAATCATGCCAGTTCAGGGTATAGGATAGGCCCCAAGAGAAGGTAGACAATTCTTTTGTATGTTAGCAGACAGGGGAAGGGGGAGGGTCCAAGAGAGGGTGTTCAACTTGACATCCATTCATAGTATACTTACTGAGTACCTACTATGTGCCAGATATTGTATCAACCTTCCCCACTTTACAGACTATGGAAATTCTGCCTCAGGGTTTTCTGCAGGAAGAAACCTTCCTATACCTTCTTTTTTCCCCAGCTCTCTCACTTCTCCAGCTTCAGTCCTTCCTCCTGCCCTCTCTTCTTTGGTACATGGTATTTCTTCCAGTTCTGAATGGGCCCAACCCTCCCTTCCTCCCCTGGACCTTCATACAGCCTGAAACTCCATCCAAAACTATGCTCTACAGCTCTTTCACCTCTTACTTCTGCTTATACTTTACATTAACTTAGATGCTACTTCTTCCAGGAAGCCTTCCATGACTGCACTGCTCCCAGGCTGGGTTGGGTCTCCTCCCTGCTCCCACAGCATCCAGTTTGTCCCATAGGCCATAGTACCAACTTCTCTTGTCTGTCTCCTGTCAGCACCCAAAGGTAACGAATAGGCCTGTGTAGTTCATCCTTATGTTCCAGCACAGCAGCTGGCACAATGCAGGTGTTCAGTGGTATATGTTGAATGGATTAAGTATCTGAATCTACAAAGCATCTCCTTTTCCTTCCCACAGAGCCCCACCTGACTCCAATGTGAGCCATGCCAGTTTGGTTGGGGTTCAATATATAATTCAGCTAAGACCTGAGATCAAGTTCTAAATGCCTCCCTGGTGGGACAGTGAAATGCTCTTTAGAAAAATCCCAGCTTCTCTCCAGCTAATAAACAGAACTGTCCCAGCAAAACCCAACAAGAAGGATTTCAGTCTAGGGTTTTGGACCCCGACCCCATTCCAGCCCTAGGGGCCATCAACCACCTTCATACAGCCTGAAACTCCATCACAGATCACAGACTCCCCAGGGGACCTCTCTTGTATCTCTACCAATCACCCAAAGATACAAGCCTGCCTTTTATGGCCTACCCCAACATGGCTTAACTGTTAATCATTGTTTATCAATTAAAATCGCAACTTGTCAGAATGTCCCTATTGAGTTCCTGTGTAAAACAATCACGCCCCACCCCCGGGCCTGCTAAAAGGCGGGTGATGTGGTCAATTCTCTTGATGGATGCTGCAGGCTGCAGATCTGCCTGTGGACGCTCCTGGTGCCCCCTCATTTTTCCTCGCTTTGTAACGGGTTTTCCCAGCGGAACTCTTCAAACCACCAATCCTGCATTCCTGCAAGGAGCAACAGCTTTTCAACTTGGTAATGATGCTGGCGCATAGGGCCTGAGTCAGCAACCCCCAGCACACGACCCAAGAAAATCTCTTTCTGGGCCCTTTATTGCCCCCATTTGACAGATGCTAGACTTTCTCCAGAAAGACACATTCCAACTGATTGATTTTTTTTTTCCTTTGGGAAATTGATCCTCACCACCTATGAGGAAAGCAAAACATGAAGCTTGTCGAGCACTTTTTTAATGCTCCGATTTAAAAACCTGTCCCCTGGCTCTGCCCTGTGACTTGTCTTCCCTGAAGAGGGAGCTGGCTTTTTCTCACAGCCACACGTGTCAGAGACCCAAAGGAGGGGGCACAGGGAGGGTGGGCACACGTACAAACAGGCCACAGGCGGAGGATGTGGTGACGCATACAGGCTTCAGTTTGGACGGACCCGGGTTTAAGTCCTGGGTCTTCCACTTTAGCTGGCCGTGTGTCCTTCGGTCAGTGATAACGACCTAACAACACAAAGCCTCAGGTTCTCCATCAGTAAAATGGGGCCCACAGCCTGACCTAAACGAAGGGCTAAATACGATAATGCCTGCAAAGGGGTTGATAGAGTGGGTCCTCAGCAAGGACCCCACAAATCCCAACTCTTACCGTCATGGCTGGTTTGGGAGGAGGCAGCCCCCACACCACACTCGAACATGAGCAATTCGGGGACTTCAGCAGGCACTCAGCACCACAGCACTCACAGCAGAAAGAGCCAACTACATAGAGTCCCACTTCCACTGCTGTAGCCAGTGCCTGGAGCCCCTCGCCTAAGGGGGGAGGGCGCAGAGTTCCTGTGCCAAACTCCTACTGAGACGCTTCTCCTAGCAGCAACAGTCACTCTGCTCCAACCTCACTCAACTGCAGCACATCCTCAAGTGAGAAACTCTCTCTCCAGCCTCTTTGGGCCTTGGCACACAGCTTCCTCTCTGCCACAGACCCTCTTTAGCCTCCTCTTTGCTGGGCTAATTCATCTCTCTTGCATGCAGCCTATTTGAGGAAATCATCTCTAGCTATCTTCGATAGCTAGGTGTCCCCGATACATGCTCCCGTAGCACCTACCCTTCCCTGTCAAAGCACAGGTTACATATTACTGTTTTGCTTGTTTGACTGTCTTCAACACTGGACCAGGAGCCTCTGAAAGAGGCAATCTCTCCAACAGAACAGAGGTTTCGTGAACATCTGTTGGACGTACGGATGAATCAATGAACCCCCTTTGATTTATTAACAGATCTGATGGCTAGGAAGCTTTTTTCTTCATTGAGCTGAAATCTGCCTCGGCGGAACCTGCCCATATTGGTGCTGAGTCCGTCCTTTCCCGCTCTCCACCCCTGGTTCCACATGACGAGCCTTCAGATGAGGGACGGAAGCAGATGAGAAACAAAGCGACAGAACCCATCGCTTCGGAGGAGGGAGTCGCTGGCACCGCTGGTGTGTCCCACAGTGAAGTGTCCTTCCTTTCTTCAGTTAGTCTTTTGTCACGGCCCTCCCACCCCAGGTTTATGAGGGCCGCTGCTTCATGTCCCAGCGGGAACAGCCCATGTCCCACTGGGTTTAAATCTCATTGCTATGGAGGAGCTAAATCAGGAGCTACTTAGCGGCGCTGATTTAGGACTTTAATAAAAATAATGCCAACTGGAAGGGAATGGCAGCTATGAAGGTCACCGTCAGCCTCCTCCCACCCGCTCCTGCCTTCCTGTGAGCATCTTTACTGGACTGGAGACACCGAAACTCCCTCAACGCCAACGTATGAAAGCTGGTGCTTTTATGAATTAGCCCTCATCCCCATCACGTCCCTGGGCAGCCTGGGCTGTATTTGTTTCTCGCCGAGTCATCTTTCAGAATCTCCTGCCCTCTTTGAAAAGACCCCATCTCTCCCTGGCCTGAGAGTCAGTTCTGTAGCTCATTTGCCATGTGGATCACTCACAGCTCCTGCCTGAACAAGGTGGGAGGTGGCAGGACAGACAGACTCTCAGAGCCTGGTGTTCTATGAGCAGGGAATTTGCAGTCCTCCCCAGACTAGAGTTTAGAGAAGATTTCTATCCTCTTGACCCAAACCATTGCTTACCTAAGTTCAAGTCCAAAGTATTTTTTTTACAGCCCCAGTCAGTTTGGCTACTTGGATAGAGCATCAGCCCTCAGACTAAAGGGTCCTGGATTCAATTCCAGCCAAGGGCTTGTATCTCAGCTACAGGTTGAATCCCCAGGACAGTCACAGTGCATGCCGGAGGCAACCTATCCATGTGTCTCTCTTACATCTCTCTCCCCCCACCCCCCCTTCCAGTCTCTTTAAAAGTCAATAGAAAAATATCCTTGGGTGAGGATTAACAACAATAAAAACCCTAAAGTATTTCTTTATATATCAAATAGGCCTATTTGAACATTTAATGCCATCGTAACGAGGGGTGAAGCTTATTTTTAAGTAACCTTTTTCATTTTAAATCACCATCACCTGTCCTGCCGTTTCTATGGGGCACAGCAGGACTCAAACCCAGGGTTCTGCCAGGCCCAGAGCTACGCTCCTCCCTGCTCTCCCAATTAGCAGGCCTACGCCTGCAGGGCAGCCGGATAAAGGAGCAATGTTGGCACATTGTTGAGTGAGCAGGGAAAGCTTCTTCTTAAAAAAAAAAATGTTTTTATTGTTTTAGAGAGAGAGTAATGGAGAGGGAGAGAGATACAGAAACACTGATGAGGCCCTCTACTGGGAATCAAGCCCACAGCTCGGGCTGGTGCTCTAACGGGAATCAAACCATGACCTCTTGGTGCATGGATGACACTCATTTCACTGAGCCACACGAGCCGGGCAGGAAGGCTTCTTAGTGGAGGAGAAAACTGCGGTGGGGTGGTATGAAGCACCTCACTTGGGCAGACCGGGATCCCAACCAGCTCTGTCGCCTCACTCCAGCGGGCAGAGCAGGGTCACCTACCTTGTTCTGTTCCAAGGCAAAAAACACGCCATTGTCTGGCTCTGGGCCCATCCTGTCATGCGCCCCCACCCTGACTCACTCTGCAGGATGGCCCTGCCTCTCATCCCACCCTGCTCCATGCATCCCACCCTGCCCTGGAGCAGCCCTCCAGCTATGCAGAGGAAGGTGAGAATGGGCAGGCACTGTTCCCTCCTAAGTACTGTACCCACAGGCCTGTCTCTGTGTGTTTAGGAAGCGGCACGGCCTCCGTACACGTGTACTTGAGAAAAGGACACGTGCTCGCTCTGCAGGATGGCCATGTCCTGCAGCACCGTCCATGACAGCAAAAGCTGGAAAACAACCCAAATGTCCATCCCCAAGGGACAGGGTACGTAGACTCTGACACGGCCACCCCCTGGAATACTATGCAGCCATGGAAAAGGAACCAGGAGTCTCTTCGTATATGATAACACACACAACGCTAGAGCTAACGTGAGACAAGTAAAGGCAGAAAGGGTCTAGCATATGCCACCATTTGAGTAAATATTTAAAAGTGTAGGGAAGACATGGAAATAGCCTAAGTATCCGTCAACAAATGAGTGGAGAAAGTAATGTAGCAGGTATACAGGGCTTCTGGACTTATGGTAAGTCCCATCCTGGTAAAAATGCATTTAGTATATTTAACCTACTGAGCATCATAGCTTAGCCTCGCCTCCCTTACGTGTGCTCAGAACACAACACGCAAAAATGCTGACAACACCGTACACTCTGACGACGGCAGGCCTCACTGGGAGCTACAGACCATTGCCACTGCCCAGCATAATGAGAGTATCGTATTGTAATCGCTAGCTTGGGAAAAGACCAAAACTCAAAGTATGCTTTCTTATCATCATAAAATTTAAAAACTCCCGTAAGTCTGGGACTATCTGTATAAGTGGAATACTATTCAGCCATAAAAAAGAAAATCCTGCCATTAGCCACAAGATCAATGAACCTTGAGAGCATTACAAGTGAAATAAGTCAAACAGAGAAAAGATAAATACCATATAATCTCACTTGTACTAGTATGTGGAATCTTTAAAAAAATCAAACATTGTAAAAGAGATCAGAAGTGAGGGGATGGGGATTCGGGTAACTGGAGGAAGACAGCCGAAGGTACAGACTTCCAGTGGCTATGTAAGATCAGTAAGTCCTGGGGTTTAATGTACAGCATGGAGACTACAGTTAACACTGCTGTACGGTGTATTTGAAAGCTGCTAAGAGAGGAAATCCTAAATGTGCTCATCACAAGAAAAGAACATTTATTCCTCCCTCCCCTTTTTTGGTTCCTATAGGAGATGAGGGATATTAACTTATTGTGGTAATTATTTTTCAATATATGTAAGTCAAGTCATTCTGCTGTACACCTTAAACTTAAGTAGTACTGTATATCAATTACATATCAATAAAACTGAAAAAAAAGGATAAGGAAAGACTGCATAAACATATTTCCTTACATATGCATAAAACACCTCTGGAAAAGTGCACAAAAAAGTGGTAATACTGGTTTCCTCCAGGAAGGGGGAACTGAGAAGAGGCTTTTTTATTGCCTCCCTTTTGTAACTGCTGTATATTAAACCAGAGGAGCATGTTACCTGCGCAGAAAATAGATAGTAGGCCCTGGAGACTAGCTCAGTTGGTTAGAGTAGTGTTCGGCAAAGCGCGGCTCGTGAGCCACATGCAGCTCTTTGGCCCCTGGAGTGTGGCTCTTCCACAAAATACCATGGCTGGGCGAGCCTATTTTGAAGAAGTGACATTAGAAGAAGTTGTTTACAAAATTTGACTCTCAAAAGAAATTTCAATCGTTGTACTGTTGATATTTGGCTCTGCTGACTAATGAGTTTGCCGACCACTGGGTTAGAGCATCGTCCTGATATGCCAAGGTTGTGGGTGTGATCCTGGGTCCAGGCACATGCAAGAGTCAACAATGAATGCATAAATAAGAGCAATAAATCTCTCTCTTTCAATTTCTCCCTTCCTGTTTCTCTAAAATCAATCCATCAATCAAACAAAAATTAAGGCAGACTCTGAAAAGGGCCTCTTGTTCACATTCAGAAGAATCCCCTGGGAGAGGAAACACATTAGTGTCAACTTTATTAGTTCTGAGTGAGAGTAATTATCAGCACAGCAGGACCCTGAGGGGACAGGATTCAGGACTGGTACTTTTTGAAGAACGTTTATTCATTCGTTTATTTGACTCGAGGGGCCAAACCTTGGCCACAGCCTGAAAGTCTGATGTTAGGCTGCTGAGTGAGGGCCTGAGGAGTCACCTCCCCAGCAATTGCCTGGTCTGTTACCTCCAGCCCAGGCCAGCCCGGGGGGTTGTGGGGAGGAGGCAGGTTCCCCAAGGACTCTGCTGCACCTGGGAGAGGGGTGAGGCCAGCAGGGCACCGACTTCACAGCAGCTGCAGGTCTCAGCACAGCGCTGCGAGACCCTGTAACACACAATCACACGGATTCCCAGAGATGACGTTCACTCCGTGTCACACTGAGAAGCGTACTGATTCTTCTTTTCTTTTTTCAAATAAGACCCTTGTTCTCCTTCATTCCAACTCAAACTCATCTTGAAAGAAGCCTGCCTCCTTCTATCCCTTTCTCCCTGCCTCTTTGTGTTTTCTTCTCCTCTCATTTACTACCTCCCTTTCCTCCACTTTCTTTCTTCAGTAACTAGTTCACAGCCCTGCTCTGAGCATCTTCTGGGCTCAGCAGGCACAGCTTCCTTCCTCCCATCTCAGTTCTGGCCTCATCATCCAGACTGGTCGCTCTGGCCCTTTGACGGGAGGGGGGGTAAGAGGGGAGGGAGGAGAGGAGAGCAGGCTGAGGCAATAGGAGGGAGGAGGGGGAAAGGGAGGACAGAGGCTGCAGCAGGTGCCGGACTGGCTCTGTCATCTTAGGTCAGGGCCGCCAGGAGAGCCTGGAGGGATGTCGGGTTGGTCAGCATCAGCTCTCGAGAGGACACTGCATCCCAGACACATCGTAGCATGCTGACACGTGAGCACCTGCTTTGAGTCCCAGCACACCTTCCTCTCTGCACCCCCACTCCCATGCAGTAAATTCCCTCTCGGAATGTTGGAATATCCTTCCTCTCTCACTGCCCATACACCTTCCCACCTTCCCTGCAAGGCTCAGCCCATGCCCCTGCTCTTGATGCATCTGCCAGGAACCCCAGCTGGCAGGAAGGTGGCACACTTTACTGTCACCATTCTGGTGACACTTGGCTCCTCGCTATCTCAAACTCCTTAAAAGGTAGAGAGACCTTTATCTGTGCCCAGCTCTCTCCCCCAACCCTGACTATCACCTAGCACAGCACTTACAAAGGGAAGAAACTTGGCAGGTATTTACAGAAATGAAGGCAGGAAAGGATGAAAGGAAAGAAGAAAGTGAGGGAGGGTGGAATTGAAGGAAGACAAACCCAGTTTCTGCATCTGAATTTTCCAAGCATGTTACTATTCGTTTGACACTATAATTTCTAAAGCACATTTGTTTGTCATGCATTTGGTTTCCCAACTCCCCTAAAATATAGACAAGACAAGTCTGTCACTAAGTCACTTTACAGATGGGAACGGTGAGGCTCACAGTTGTGAAGTTACTTGCCCAAGGTCACCCATACCTGAGCTGGCGACAACACAGATCTCCTGGCTCCAGCCCTGGTGCTTGGCACAGCCTCTCTCATTACCTGTATCGTTCTCTTGGCTTGCCTCCTAGAGCAGCTGGCATGATTAATTATTATCTCCTCATATGTGGGGGCTCATCTTGCAGGCTGGTCTCTCAGCTGCTGGAGAGCAGAGACCCTTGTCAGATGCTCCTTCCAGTGTTTAAACACAGCCAGAGCCTGGCACTGCCCATTGGCCAGGGGACACTTGCTGGTCTTTTTGACCATATGTAGGCCTAGCTGCAAGGCCCAGGCAGGGAGCTGTGCTGGGATCAGGGCTGGGAGCCCATAGTACTGCTGGCTCCCCCCAGTGCTTGATGACATACACTTCTAGAACCCAGAAAGCCTGAAAAGGCAAGACACCTACTTATCCCTGGAGGCAGGCAGAGAAAAATAGAAAGTAACAATAGGGAGAAACCAAGATGGCAGCATAGGTAAACACCTGAACTTGCTGCCTCACACAACCACTTCAAAACTACAGCTAAAAGACAAAACAGACATCATCCAGAATCACAGGAAGGCTGGCTGACTGGAAATTCTACAACCAGAAAGAAAGAGGGGATCATGGAGACTCAGAGGAGCTGTGGAAGTAAAGTGCAGAGGTACAGAGGCACGTGTGCCTGGAAAGGGCTGATAACTGAATGTGCTGCTGTCTTTTTTAAGCAGGAGGAAGACACAAGCTCCCGACTGCTCTGAACTCCAGTTCTGGGCAAGACTCTGGGGACCCACACTCATACCGGGAGAAACTGGACTATCTAGCAGTGGGCAAAACTCGAGGGCAGCTTTCTCTCAGAGATGCTTGCAGCGATTACCAAGGGACACTTAATCCCAGGGGTCTCTTAGGGCAGGGCTGAAGGGAAGCCAATGCTGTTTGCTCCACCCTGAGACTCTGCCCTATCCAAGCTGTGCACAGAGGTTTTTACATATGAATGGCCTTGTACTTTGAAACTTAAAATTACCTAACAAACTGCAGCTGTGTCAGAGAGACCCAGAACATCCAAAAGAAGGCCCAAAGCCCCACAGCAGCTTGCATTGCTTCACAGCTGGGCCTCATCTGGGCACCTCCAAAATCCAAACAAAGAATCTGCAGATCTTTCCCTAGCTCCTGCTGGGTGGCCTCAGGCAGAGGCTAAATTAGCACATCCTTGGAGATCTAAGAGCCAGTATACCGAGGGGTCAGAGGAGTACCATCCAGATTACAACTCCTCAGATCCATAAGGGACACACTCAGGGGGCAGACTCAGTGAGCATCAAAGCCCCACTGAAGCAAGTCTTGCCTCATAAGGGTGTCTCCAGCACAGAAAGCCTCCTATCGTAGACACACCTGATCCCCATAGCCAATTAGCCTAGAAGTCAATTCCTCCCAGTGATACCAACAACAATCAAGGCTTAACTACAAGACTGTACATACAGCCCACAAAGAGGTGCACCGAGAGTGTCTACCTCAGGTAACTGGAGAGGCTGAGCCACTGGGCCCTATAGGGCACTAGCACACAAAGCCACTCTATCAATTCAGGGAAGCAGCCAAAATGCAAAGACAAAGAAATGGGTCACAAGTGAAAGAAATGGAGGAAAGAAAAAGACTGGATATAGAGTTCAAAACCATGGTTATAAGGTTTTTCAAGAATTTTCTAGAAAAGGCTGATAAATTTAGTGAGACCCTCAAAGATATGAAAAAGGGCCAACTAGACATTAAGCATACACTGACTGAAATGAAAAATAATATGCAGAGATCCAACAGCAGACTAGAGGATTGTAAGAACCAAGTCAAAGATTTGAAATACAAAGAAGCAAAAAACACCCAACTGGAAAAGCAAAAGGAAAAGGAACCCAAAAATATTAAGATAGTGTAAGGAGCCTCTGAGACAACTTCACTTGTACCAACATCTGAATTATGGAGGTGCCAGAAGAAGAGAGAAAGCAAGATACTGAAAACCTATTTGAAGAAATAATGACCAAAAACATCCCCCACCTGGTGAAAGAAATAGACTTACAAGTCCAGGAAGCACACAGAACCCCAAACAAAAGGAATCCAAAGAGTACCACACTAAGACACATCATAATTAAAATGCCAAGAGCAAAAGACAAAGAGAGAATATTAAAAGTAGCAAGAGAA
>PVJN01032284.1:0-24269 GCA_004026805.1 Lasiurus borealis | reverse complement strand
CTCAATACTCTACTTCACTTTTGATACCAAATGTAAGTGTTTTCCACACATCAAGCAATTTTACAATACCAGCTAGTGTCCTAATCTTTAATTCAACTTTGAAACTATCTCCCACAGGTTAAAGGCTTTTTACTTTTTTATTGTTTAAGGTATTACAAATAGTAGTATATATGTCTCCTTTCCCCCCAATTGACCTCCTATGGCCTCCCTCCCCTTTCCGCCATCCCCATCCCCCGCATATGGCCTCACCCCTTAGTGTTTGTGTCCATTGGTTATGCTTATATGCATGCATACAAGTCCTTTGGTTGATCTCTTACCTCCTCTACCAACCCTCCCCTGCCTTTCCGTTGAAGTTTGACAGTCTGTTCAATGCTTCTCTGTCTCTGCACCTACTTTTGTTCATCAGTTTACTGGTATGATGTTCATTATATTCCACAAGTGAGTGAGATCATGTGATATTTATCCTTCACTGGTTGGCTTATTTCACTTAGCATAATGTTCTCCAGTTCCATTCATGCTGTTGCAAATGGTAAGAATTCCTTCTTCTTTTTTTTTTTACAGTAGCATAGTATTCCATTGTGTAGCTGTACCACAGTTTTCTAATCTACTCATCTACTGATGGGCATTTAGGCTGTTTCCAAATCTTAGCTATGGTAAATTGTTCTCCTATGAACATAGGAGTGCATATATCCTTTCTGATAGGTGTTTCTAGTTTCTCAGGATATATTCCTAGGAGTGGGATCACTGGGTCAAATGGGAATTCCATCTTTAGTTTTTTGAGGAGACTCCATACTGTTCTCCACAGTGACTGCACCATTCTGCATCCCCACCAGCAGTGCACGAGGGTTCCTTTTTCTCTGCATCCTCGCCAGCACTTGTTGACAAGTATGAGATGGTACCTCATGGTTGTTTTGATTAGTGACTTTAGTGATATGTCTCTTGGCCTTCTGTATGTCCTTTTTCAAAAAACACAGACACTTGAGACATAAATCCCAAGTGTGGGTTGTTACTGGTGCATCTGACCCACTGGCTATAACTCAGAGGCTCCCATGACCCCTTTTAGGGTTGGATTAATTTGCTAGAGCACCTCAAAGAACTCAGGAAAACAGTTTACCTTTTAGATTACTTACTAGATTACTACTTTACTAGTTTACTTACTAGATTTCTACTTATAATTAAGGAACAGTCACATAGCAGAGATGCATGGGATGAGGTACGAGGTATGGGGGAAGAGACACAGAGTTTGCATGGCCTCCCTGGACACATGTAAGCCTCCCTGTACCTCCATGTGTTTACCAACCTGTCCTTTTGTTTTTTTATGGAGGCTTTGTTATCTAGGCATGATTGATTAAATCATTAGTTATTGGAGACTTACCTCAATCTTTAGCACCTCTCTCTTTCCCCGCAGTTGTGCAAGTTGGGGTGGGACTGAAAGTTTCAACCCCTAATCAAGGATAGTTGCAACCAGCCACTATCCTAGGATTACTTGGAGGCTTTCCAAAAAACAACTTATTAACATAAACTCAGATGTGATTAAAAGGGGTTTGTTATGAGTAACAAAAGACATCATATAGATTTAATCACTTAGGAAATTCTAAGGGTTTTAGGAGCTTTGTGCCATAAATGGGAGGAGGACCAAATATATGTTTATTATCATAACTCACATAATATCATATATCGCATCACAGCATAGGGACTTGAGCTCAGGAATAGAAGACACCAGTGGCCAGGAAGCCAAGTTAAGACCAGGTGGTCAGAAGGAATTCAGCGTAAACTGATGGAAATAATGCCACCACTCCTTAACTCCTTAGTCAAAAACCCAGAGGTAGGAGCTTGTTTTATCTCCCTTCCAACTGCCTGCTTAAGCTATGGACCAGCTGATCAAGGTTTGACCATGACACAACCTTCCTAGGGAGGTGGTAATGAGCAGGCCTCCATCATGCCCCGCCAGTTGCAGGTAGGCACATAGTTACCAGATGAAGATATTGAAAATGAAGCCACCTGATCTCCAAATGGAAAATTCTGCAAGCTGACCTTTTTGGAAAAAGCCCACCCAACTTATAAAAGCAGCCAAGCTGAGCCAGCCCCCAAGCAGGTTCAGAGGACCCTCCTGTCCTATGCACTGTCTCCTTGTGCTCAATATAAGCTTAGTAAAATCTGCCTGGAAACTTCTCTGGGGTTTCCTCTTTGTTTCTATTTTGGGGAACCCAAGAACCCAAATGGCTGGTAACATATCCTGGGCTATTAATGTATGTTTTGAATGTTTCAAAGCATTGGAAGGGAATACTTTAAGAGATTATTCATGTGTTAATATGTTGGAAGGACTAAAGATCTGGGTATGCAATGAATTGGAGCTCCTATGATCTATTGATGAGGGTACAGCCAAGTACAGTAAGGCTTAGTATTAATATATTCTTCAGTGTAGTAGTTTAAAGAATTTGCTTATAATTTTAAATTATTATCACCCACTAACTTAAGAAAACATCTTCTTTTCATCCTAAATAAACATGTAAATGGAGGCAAGCTCAAATGACCAAAACTTGAATTTATTCAGGAATAGCAAAGAAATTCCAATTTGGGAAACACATGCTGTAACCAGCTAGAGACAAGTCTGTTGAGTGTTTATGTTGAGCTGTGTTTATAGGCAAAGAGGGGGAAGTTCAGCCAGAGTCCAAGCAGTAAATTCATTGGCTTGAGAACTGAGAGAGATTTTTGGCAGATGTTCATTGGTCCGGATATAAGTTTTCGTCTTCTGTACATCAGGCATTTAATGGACCAAGAAAGAGTATGTAAGAATGTAAGAGAATGGAGAAGTAAGGGAAGATGGAAGGAAGGAAGGAAGGAAGGAAGGAAGGAAGGAAGGAAGGAAGGAAGGAAGGAAGGGAGGAAGGGAGGAAGGAAGGAAAGAAAGAAGGAAGGAAATGAAAAACCACATCTCTACAAACAAAACATTTTCTGTAAGGTGCAACATTAACAGTAATAAAGATCTGGACAACCCTTAATGGCTTCTGCAGCTTTGGCTGAGGGAGGACAGAACGGGAGGTTTCAGAATGCAGTTAACAGTTCCTACATACCCAGTAGAAACGAATTGTTTCCTAGCCATGGTAACAAGTAACCACAAGGACTGGTTTTCAACCTGGTTAATCAATCAATGACAATTCAGCTCAGTGAATATATATTTTTAGGTCAACCAACTGTGACAGCTTCTTACTTTTAAAAGTTAGCCAGAATCTCTTCAAACATGCTTTTGAAGATCAAGCTATTACCAACAGTGTGACCCAAGTAACCATGCTTCTACAGCTAATGTCAATCCACTTTTGCTTCTGTAAGTCTGCCAATCCCTGAACTCCATACTTCCTAAACTTTCTGTGCAACATCAGTAGTCTATTCTGCTTGGGGACATTGTGCATAGGCAGTAAATTTAGCTATTTGGTATCATTTATATATTGAATATTGGTATCATCCTTTGTTTCTCACTATTGTATCACCTGAATCTCATTTGTTGAGTTCTACATTTCAATATTACAGGTTATATTATTTTATTCATCCATCCATTTGTTCATGTATTAATTTAACAAAAATTTATTTTTTGCCTACTTTGGACCAGGCAGTGTTCTTGAGGCGAGAAATAAAATGGTGAGCTGTTGCGCTGAATACATTTTATTAATCTATGTTTCCTTTTGAAATCAAACATGTTGTGGATATAATTTGTAGTATTCATTACCATTTATCTCTGGGTGTGTTTATGTTTACGCTTTTATTAAGGTTACATAATGAAAAAATAATTTGGGTCTTATCTTTGTTACAGGGATTCAATTGCCATCCTTGAACGACTTGTTGTACAATAATTTTAGAAATGTAAAGAAAGGTAGGCAAGTGTTTGTGACATTAAGTGGGGGGTCAGGACATTCAGGGCAGTAAGTCACAGATATGTTCCTTGTTCTTTTAATTCAAGTTTCTGTAAAGATCAATAAGTACAAGTCACCTCATTTATTCTTTTTATCATTTAATAATAACCAAATTGACTCTGAGACAAGCTGCTTGCTCACTTTTATATTTGCACTATTTGGGTATTAATTAACATCTGTCAGTTACTACTCTTAGAGTCATATGAAAAAGTTAATAGTCTGATACATTTTTATGCCCTTAGTCATAGATATAATATACTAGAGGCCTGGTGTGCAAAGTTCATGTATGTTTGTGTGTGTGTGTGTGTGTGTGTGTGTGTGTCCCCTTCAAACCAGCCTGCACCCTCTCCAATCTGGGCTCCCTTGAGGGATGTCCCACTGGGATGTGGCCTAAATAGGCAGTTGACATTCCTCTCGTAATCCAGGACTGCTGGCTCCCAACCACTAACCTGCTTGCCTGCCTGATTGCCACTAACCGCTTCTGCATGCCAGCCTGATCACCTCCTAAATACTCCTCTGCCAGCTTGAACAAGACCTAACTCCTCCCCTGCTGACTAGATTTCCCCTAACTGCCCTTCTCTGCAGGCCTGGTCTCTCCTAACTGCCCTCCCCTGTAGGCTTAGTCCCTCCTAACTGGCCTTCCCTGCTGGCCTGTTCTCCCCCAACTGCCCTCCTCTACCAACCTGGTCACCCCCAACTGCCCTCCTCTACCAATCTGGTCACCCCTAACTGCTCTCCTCTGCTGGCCTGATCACCCACAACTGCCCTCCCCTGCTGGCTTGATCCCTCCCAACTGCCCTTTCTTGCTGGCCATCTTGTGGCGGCCATCTAGTATCCACATGGGGGCAGCCATCTTTGACCACATGAGGACAGCCCTCTTGTGTGTTGGAGTAATGGTCAATTTGCATATCACTCTTTTATTAGATAGGATTACTCATTAACTGATAAGAATAAGTAAGTTACAACATCATATGGTAACTATGGCATATTTTATATAAGCCATTTGTGTATCACACACACACCAATACACACACACACACACACACACACACACACATACACACACATACATTTTTCTCCTAAAGTAATTGAGGTAAGTTATAGGTTATATTAATAATATGGTTCTTTAAATAGTGTAACTTCTCTAACATAATCACAGTACAGTTATCAACTTTATAAATTTACATTGATAATTTACCATTAGTTTAGTAGTTTTATTATTTAAAAGTTTTTAACTTTTTTTGCATATTTTATGTCTTATTTAAAATATTTTTAAAGACCATTTTCTCACTTTAAGTAATGATTTTAAACCATTGTTTACACTCATGTAGTAATAGTATTTTATATAAATAAGAACCAGCTAGATCTAATTAATTACATAAACACTTGGTATTAATAGGAAGTCTAAAAAACAATTTAGAAGAACGCTCATTAATTGAAGAATGGAGTCAGTTCAGTTTATTCCTTTTCATGTCCACATGAACTATGTAGTTGCCTTTTTTCTACTTTTCTTCTATTATACGAGAAAAGTGAAAATAACTTGCAAACAAGGTGACCAAGGCCTCCCTTCACTTAAGTTGAATAATGTGCAAAGATTGAAGAGAACATTGTGGCCAAGGCAGTGCCAGCTATTCAGAGATAAATGCTCAGGGACCCACTCCAATCCAAATTTAAACCTGGAGAACAAATATCAGGGAATGCTTTTTGTAAATCAAGATTCCCAGTGAATTAATAAAATTAAATATTGTGTGATTTGATAAAGCCTTGCATCTAAATAGTTGTTCATTGCAAAAGGAAGTTCAAATTTATTGTTTTGAGATTAATACATGGCAGTTTTAATAATGAATATATTTTGGTAATAATACCCAAGAGCAGAAAATCATTGGCAAAATTAAGTTGAATCTAGGAAGAAATGATCTTTTCCCTTTCTTTCCTTTTTTTTCTTTCCTTCCTTCTTTCCTTCCTTTCTTCCTTCCTTGCTTCCTTCCTTCCTTTCTCTCTCTTTCTAAAAAAAATACTTCTCCAAGGCTCCAAGGATATGCTTTTATTGATTTTAGAGAGAGAGGAAAGAATCAGGAGAGAGAGAGAGAAACATCGATGTGAGGGAGAAATATCGATCTGCTGCCTTCCATATGCACCCTGACTGGTATTGAACCCACAACCTGGGTATGTGCCCTGACCATGGGCTGGGGGGGCTTGATGTGGGGCTGAGAACTGTTGCTCTGTATCTAAGACATACCTTCTTTTCTTCCACTTTTTTTTTGATATACCTTCTGATTTTTATTAGCCACATGTCAGTGTGGGACCAGCCCATTCTGCGTCTCCTAACAGTCTCAATGAGGCTTCTTCTTTATATCCTTAGTTGTAGCACTACTGTTCAGCTAGGTTTCAGGAAGCTCTGAATGATGGTTGTTCTATAATTTAGTTGTAATTCTGATGTGGTGGTGAGAAGATGTGAATACTGCATTTTTCTATGCTGCCTTATTGACCAGAAGCCCTATCATCTCTTGCTTCAGCTAATAACATCCTAAGTTGTTTCTTACCTCTACTTTTTTCCATCTAGACTCTGGTCTCCACATACCTCCTTTTCCCAGAGTGGTCCTTTAGTATGAATCAGGCCCTGTCTCATTCCAGCTTCCAACCTCAGTGGCTTCCCATTACATACAGTATATAATTTGAAGTTCCTTTCATGCTCTTTAGTTATCCTCTGGCCTCATTTCCTATGGTTCTCCCATTTCCTTCTTGGCCTTTTTTGCTATGTTTTGAATGTAGTAAACTCTGCCCTCTCTTAGGTTTTTGTTCTTTCTACTCCTCCTGCCATGAATATACAAACTTCTCTGCTTAAATGCTTGTCTATTCTATGCCTGAAATTGTAATGTAACCTTATATATACAGAACTTGTTCTTGCTATTTTCCCAGCTCCTGGTATATAACACATATGAGGCATTCAATGAAAATTGTTACATGGATGAATTATCTCATGACAAAATCAAAGCTAACATTCTACATTTTGGGAATGGCCCAGAAAAACAAAGTAGTGATGAAGGGTAAAAAGAGCTTTCGTATTTCTCCGGTGTTTGTGATATTTAAGTGTACTGGAGAAACTAGTGAGTGTTAACTAGTTAATGAAGCTTTGTGATATAATAATGAAAAAAATGGTATGTCTTCCAGGTTGCTGAAAATGAGAGCAAAGAGATGTGAGTATTACAAATTAATTAAAGAAGATAAACTAATTTGTTTAATTATTTAGAATTATTATGTTCTTTAGTCACACACATTTGTTGTTTTTTTTTGCTTTGCAACTAACTATATGTGAGGTATATTATATCATGTCTATCCATGATTGTCTAAGCTTTAAAAATTTAATTTGTATTCTTAGTATTTCACCCAACTCTTTGTAATGGCATACACTTGGTTTTGAAAGTAAATTTTCTGCATCTTCTACCTATATCTTATCTATGCTCAAAGGATTTATATTGTTATAGGCACCTCTCACCAACACCAGAGAGGTGTTACTGGATAGGACAGCCCCCCCTGAGAGGGCTGTCCTCAACCTTGATTCTTGTCTTCTCATATAAATGAATTTATATGAAAAACCTTGACTGCTTTGTGAAAAGCCAATTTATTAAAGCAATTAAAGCATGCATCTTTATTGAAAAAGCACAGCAAACAAACCTATATGTCTGGCTTATGAAGCACAAACAGGTTCTCAGCTAATCTGAAGAGCAAGTTGGGTAGGAGATCTGAGACATTATATACCCTCCTGTTTATAGGTCTCAAAATTCCTCTGCTGAATATTTTGATACAGGTTAATTCTCAAAGTTACCCCATCACCTCCAATCCCCAGTTTTTTTTTTCCCTTTATTGTGCCCTTCCCAGAATTCATGAGAAGCATTTGGCAACTTTATCTTGCCAAGCCTTGAGACTGCTGCCTTCTCTGCGTGGTGAGTAAAACTGCTCTTTTTTTCCTTTTCTCCTTTCCCTTGCCTTTCTGCATTCTCTCATTAGGGAGGCTTTTTAACCATTTTCTCTGTGTCCTTGACTGGGGAAGACAATAGCTTGTTAGTTACAAGCTGGTTGCAAATTGTTCACATTGTTTGGCTTTGTTTTAACTTTTCTGTCTCAGTTTCCCTATTCTGCCTTCCTGGAATACTGTAACAAAGTCATATCTAGGTGTTTTAATTATTTTAGCTTAATATTTTATTTTGACACAAAAGCATAGGAACAGTTTATTTTATTTTACTGGTTCACACATAGATGATACTCTTCATGACATTAACAAATATTTTTCTTCTGACATAAAAATGCTCCATATAAAAAATAAAAGCCAGGAAGGAAATTGAGTTCATAAATCATTTATTTACCTGCCCATCATATGCTAAGTGGAAAAGAAAGGCTCAGTGGGTTAAGGAGAGAATGGAGGTTAGGTGAAAGCTTGTTCACAGAGATCCTGACAGCCATTTTTGCCCAGGTCACACATCACATCACAGAGCACCATTGAAAGGCTAATGGATTTGCCACTTGCTGGCTGCTTGACCTAGAGTAAATACTCAACACTTCTTAGAGGAGCAGTTTATTGTAAAGAGCGTGGATTCTTCCAGTCTTGTAGCTAAAAGGAAGGAAAATACAAGAGCAAGTCTTCATGGAAAGGAACTTAATGTTTGTCTGAGACTACCTTTATTTTATTTAATTCGAGTGTCTTCTAAGCCCTTTAACATTACCTTAATTTAATTCTTATAACAGTTTTATGGGGTGTGTAGTATCATTATCTTTATTTAATTAATGAGAAACCTAGAGCACACAGAGGTTAAGCAGCTGCCTCAAGCCCACACAGCAAGTAGGAACTTCTTTAAGGTGTGCTGAATATCACCCATCTACCCACCTAGGTCCTCTCTCCACCTTTCCTTACCCTTCCCTCTGATCCAGGAGGTTGACTTGAGTGGACAACAACAGGTAGTTGTACCTCAGTGATCCTCAACTGGGGAGAATATTTGATCCCTGGGAGACATCTGTTGGTGTCTGGAGACATTTTTGATTGCCACAGCATCTAATGGGATGCTGCTAAACACCTTATAGAAACACCCCTCTCCCACCTTCATACAGAGTTACTGACCCAAAATGATATCAATAGTTCCCAGGAGAGAATCCTGTGCAGGGAGGAAAGCAATGCCAGGGGTTTTACTTCCTTGGCTTCTTCAGCTCTCTTCAGCTGGCTGCTTCCCTAGCCTGAAGGTGTCTGCTCCTCACAACAGAAACGATTCTACCTGACTCTCCTTCCCACTGGGTCCAGGAGTACTAAGCCTTCTACCCCGTGGGTCCTCTACACCTGCATCTTTAGAAGTAATGCTTTTGTAGACAAATTCACCTCAAATCATCCTTTTCAGATGTGTCATCTGCTTTCTGTTGTGACCCTGAGTGACAGAAGGGTGTTACCAGCAAAAGGGAGCTGGAGCCCTGGGACAGAGGTGCTTCTGCCAGAAACACTGCATAAGGCAGAGAGGAAGGGACACATTGTTTTATAATTTTATACATTGGATTCTGTGTGAGATTTTTGTTGAAAAAAGGATTTTACTTACAAAATTTTAAAAGAAGTCTACTAGATAAATGCACTGAAGGTTTGTGATTAGAAAACTGGATAACCAGAAGGCCTGAAGCTCAGGACTAAAATGGTTAGAAAAGCCAGTTTGTCTGTGTCAGTCCTTATCTCTGATTGGACTGATCTCTTTTTTAAGACTCAGGGCAAAGACACAGTTTAGGGCTAAATTACTCCAAATACAGTCAACAAATAACTGCAACATGGTGTCTCCAGAGATGTGTGGATTCAAGGAAAATTAGACCTACATAGAGGAGCGGCAATTATAAAATTGAAGACTCTAAGCCAACATATAATAGACATTGATCAAACCACACTTTAATAGAAAAAACAAACAAACAAACCCAAGAGCTCTCACCCTCTACAAATTAAATTGTTTTTGAGTTGCCTTTTAGGTATTATTCACATGCAAAGTGATTTTTACAATATGGTAATGTTGGTAGTAGAGTTGTGATACATGTAGTTAGACATTTAGGTTTCATCCTTTTCAGATCTTAAAGCAGTGACATATTTTAGTAGGATCAGTCTTCAGAAGAATTCTTTGGGCTCTAGAATAAATTCCCAATTTCTTAAAATGTGAAATAAACTATCCGTTTCCTGATTTTCTATTGAGTCACTCACCACACAAGCATTGCTGTTCTAGTGTTCATGTGCTTCCACCATACTTAACTACCTTTCACTCTCTGAACCCACCAGACTCTTCCATGCTACCCTGAACATGTTGATATCGCCTCTTCCTTATGGAAAGTTCTTTAAAGCTTGCATTCACCTGCTATTTCCTTCTTGAAATATTTCCTACCTGTCAGATATAATTGTTTTCTCCTCTGTAGTTTTACAGTTTGTACATTATATGTAGCAATTCATAGAACATATTTAAATTCTGGCCCAAGCTTCTTGAGGGTGGGTTCCGGAGAGATTTATGTATACTCTCTCTCCTGTGCTTATCCTAAGGCCTGTACTAGTCTTGGGTATAAGGGAAGTGCCAAATACATATTTAGTGATTGAGTAATATCTTTTTACAGAATTTTCAAAGAGTTCAGAGAAAATGTGTAAGATTGTTGCACTCATTCTTTCACCACATATTTATCTACAGTACCTGCTACTTGTCAGACATCGTTCTGGATGCTGAGGATACACCAGTAAACAGAACATTGCCCTATACTCATGCATTTTAAATGGTAAGATAGAAAAAAACACACATAGACATTTAATATTTCAGGATGGGGTAACTGCTATTAAGAAAAACACAGCCTCAGAACAAGGGATAGGATTGATGTGGGACACTATTTTAGAGAGGCTTGTCCAAAAGTTGCCTCTAGAACACCTTTCCATGAGTCGTGAATAAATAGAGAGACAAATAGTACACAGACAGGAGGAGCAGCATGTATAATCAGGTAGAAGCATTCTTGATTTTTCTGAAAATGGGTCAAGAAGCTAGTGTTGACTGAAGGAAAAAAGAAGTGAAGGAGAGAAGGGTAGAGAATGAAGTCGAAGGAAGCATGAGCCAGAACATGGGAGTCTGGTATGTCGTGATAAGGAATTTGCATCTTATTCTTTTTTTAAAAAAATATATTTTATTGATTTTTTACAGAGAGGAAGGGAGAGGGATAGAGAGCTAGAAATATCGATGAGAGAGAGACATTGACCAGCTGCTTCTTGCACGTCCCCTACTGGGGGTGTGCCTGCAACCAGGGTACATGCCCTTGACCTGAATCGAACCTGGGACCTTTCACTCCACAGACCAACGCTCTATCCACTGAGCCAAACCGGCCCTGGCTGCATCTTATTCTTAATGTGCTGGAAGCTAATGTGTATTTTGCATAAGGAAGAGATATGTTGTAATTGATCACTATGGGTGCTCAGAGAGAGTGGACTATAGAGAAGCAAAAAAAAATCTGGGGGACAGAATTATTTTTGCTAGGACTACTGTAGGAAAATATTACAGACTGAGTAGCTTAAACATCAGAAATGTATTGTCTTACAGTTCTGGAGGCTAAAAGTGCATACTCAAGCTGTTGGCAGGATTGGTTCCTTCTGAGGGCTGTGAGGAAAGAATTGGTTCCAGGCCTCTCTCCTTGGCTTCCAGATAACGGTCTTCCCCCTGGGCTGTTTCACATCATCTTCCATCTATGTGTTTCTGTCTGTGTTCAAATTTTCCCTTTTTGTAAGGACACCTTGTCCTTAATGAATCAAGGGTAATTCTGTATTGAATTTGGGACCCACTCTGTAGTGTATTGACCTCATCTTAATTAATTATATTCGCAAACCGTCTGGACTATATTTTTCAATAAGGTTGCATTCTGAAGTACTGATTGGGGGTTAGGATTTCAACATAGCTTTCTGAGAGGATACCATTCAATCTATGACAGAAACTTTAAAACATTTGTTTCTTATTTTGTTCATACTTCATTGATTCACTGATTTATTCATTCAATAAAATTGCATTGAGGGTTTATCAGAACTCTCCTTGGTATGTTGAGTTGGTATGGTAAATAAACAGGAAACATTCCTGCCCTCATGAAACTTACACTTCAAGATACATGTTCCCTCCTCCTTCCAGTAAGATTTTAGATCATGTAGTCTTTTAGGGTCTGGTCTTTTCTCACCAAGGTCTATAGCTCAACTGGGAACTCCTCATGGCAGAGATTCAGTAGAAAGCTCTGTTGGTGGTTGTAGCAAATCACTGTTCTCACTGTCAGGTTAGCTCCTATGTTGGTCTTGGGGGAATCATCTTTTCTTTGTCTATAATTCTCCTGGGCAATTGAGTAATAGAGCTCAGACCCTCTGTCTGCAGAGTTGTACTGCAAGAGTTGCCTAAAATCAAGGAGAATCTGCATGGTCCTCACCATCAGAGTGCCAGTGCTAATCTGATGAGAAGGCAGTCCTTAAGAAGTGGATAGCCCTAGTTGGTTTGGCTCAGTGGATAGAGCGTCAGCATGCAGACTGAAAGGTCCTGGGTTCGATTTTGGTCAAGGACACATGCCCATGTTGTGGGCTTGCTCCCTAGTAGGGGCAGCCGATCAGTGATTCTCTCTCATCATTGATGTTTCTATATTTCTCTTCCCTCTTCCTTCTTCTCTGAGACAAAAAAAAATGTATTTAAAAAAAAGAAGTAGACAGACTTCATCAAAGACCACCTCAGTCTCTGAAGACTGTCTCTTCCATTTTGTTTTAGTACTTTAATTACCATGAAATCCAGACCCCAATATTTGATAGTTGAAGAAAGTGAAATCTGGAGTGCTACTGCCTGCCCAACATCTCATGGGTCATAATGGAATTAGAATCTCTGTTTTTATTGGACTGTGCTGCTTTTCAAAATATACAGGATTTGAGATCCATGTTTTCAGCATGCGTGCCCATGTTGAGATCTTCCCTCTTTGAATTAGAGACTTCATTGTTTTTATCCTACATTTACAGACTTATTCAAAGATTTTTTTTCCCTTAAGTGGGCCAGTGTTGACTCAGCAATAAGAGCATGAGCTTCTTTTTAATGGGTACCATGCCTTAGATTTCTTTTCTAAATCTCCAGCACAGTGTTTTGTACTTATATGCTACTTAGTGATTCGCTGGTTGAACTGGTGTGAATTGAATGACTATAAAAATGTCATATAGCTTTAATAGCTATACTATTATTAGCTTAGTTTTCTTGATTTGGTTCTCCATTTCTTGTGAATGAGTATAACTCTGAATATCTGCTGATCAAGAAGCTGAATTTTCTCTGGGAAATTTCCAGTGAGAATCGCTGATGTTCTGAGTAGTTCTCTTAAGTATAGACTGACTTGTAGGCTCAAATTCCTTCAAGCTTATTATTAGTTCCACAGCACTCCTTCAACGCTGCCAAGTAGCATCTGATCAACTGCATCTGCTCTTGAGTATACACTTAAAGAACATTGCCATCCATGAGAAGATGAACACTTTTGGGGCTCTGGACATTGTTCATAGCTTACAATGTAACGTCAGGATATTTAAATCTAAGTGTCGGGTACAACACTCTTATTGATTTTAAATTCAATAACATGTTCAATATTTATTGAGTGACTCTCATATGCCCAGGGTTGTGCCAGGCACTGTCATATACAGTATTTAATTTTGGTTTCACAAAAATTCTGTGAGATGAATGTTATTATACCCATTATGTCAATGCTGACAGTGAGACATGGAAAGGCTGTGGGACCTGCTCAGGTAAACAGACATGAAACAACACAGCTCTGATTTAAACAAAATCTGTTGATTAGTCCAGTACTCTTTCCACAACCTATACATCTTCCAAATCAGCTTCAAAAATATTTATATATTATTTCAAAATATTCTGTACAGACACAAGACATATATTGAACTTATACTGTCTTCATGGCTATATTTTCATGGATTTAGAAAACTATCAAAATTGGGTTCCTAGTTCTCTGTCTTCCTCTCCAATATTACATTCCAATAACGGTTGAATGGCATGTTTAGGATACTTTAAGAATTTTTTTTTTTTGTTAGTAACGTAGAAATCTAGTAAGCATAAGTTGTATGTATAAGTTTATGCTGATGATTCTTTGGTTTAAAAATACAGGCCAAACCCTCTATTATATTATCGACTCTGATTACTGGTCTTTTGATCATTCGGATGCTATCACCAGGTATTACTATTACTTACCTTATTCAATCGTTCAGACTGAGAATTCACTAACAAATTAGGCGGCTGCATAAATCTTATATCAGTATTTGAAAGTAAAGGCTCTCTAATATTAGAAATTTGCATTTAGTGGTAATACAGTATCTTTATTTATAAAAAGGATATTATTAACCTCATATTTTAAATTTAATTACAAAACCTTGTTTGTATTTTGATTCTTGGCCTGCTTTTTGTTTGAGTACTGTGATGGCTAGTCAGAGTCAGAGTTGAGAATAGCTTTTAGAAATCTTGTTTTTTGTGCAGACATAGATGGATCTTGAGGTCACTATGTTAAGTGAAATAAACCAGACAGTGAAAGACAAATAAATGCCACATAGTGTTATTTATATGTGGTACCTAAAACATATTGAATTCATAGAAATAGGAAAAGTGGTTGTGAGGGGCTGGGAGCTGGGGGAAATAGGGAAAGGTTGGTAGAAGAGTACACACTTTCGGTCATGAGGTGAATAAGGTCTGAGGAGCTAATCTATGTATAACCTGCTGAGTGTAGTTGATAATATTCTAGCATATAGTTGAAATTTGTGAAGAGAGTAGATTTTAAATGTTCTCATTAAAACAAAACACCCAAAAAAACAAACAAATAAAACTCCAAACCAAAGAAAAATATGATATGTGAGGTAATGGATGTGATAATTAACTTGAAGGGGGAATCCTTTCACAATGTACTATATGTATAAGAAATCATCACATTGTACATTTTAAATATCTTACAATTTTATTTGTAAATTTTATCTAATTAAAGCTGAGAGGAAAAAAAAAAGAATAGCCCATTTAGTAAAGTTATGAGTGCTGCAGAGTGGTAAGAAGTTGAATTTCTGGGCCAAACTCAAATATAATCCATGGTATCTCCACACTTGGTCATGCTTCTGGGCATGTAGCAGAGCAAGGATAAGGAAAATTGGAATTGCTACAGATGTGCATGGACTGAAGTATGGATAAACCTGAGTATGTCTGGCAAGAATGATTTTCCTTTATCTCACAAACCAGCTTCTGCTGGGATCTAAGAGAAGGAAATTTTCTATTAGCATTGCTGTTCAAAAGACAAATACTCTAATGAGATTTTTTTTAAAGCTGTTGTTACTGAGGAAGCTTAAGCTTCTTTGAAAATAGAATTTGCGCTCCGTTATTATTGTTAACTAAAACTAAATTCAGAGTTAAAAAAAAAAAGCCTGCCAGGATACTGAAAAGCTGTGCATAGTTGATCTTTGAGCAACATATATGCACATTTTTAAAAATAAATATTGTAAGTATATTTTCTTTTAAGATTTTTAAAATAAATTTTCTCTAGCATACTTTAGTGTAAGAATGCAGTATATAATATATATATAACAACCAAAATATGTGTTTACCAACTGGTTATGTTATCAGTAAGGCTTCTAGTTAACAGTAGGCCATTTGTAGTTAAGATTTTTGACTGTACAAGGAATTGGTGTGTCTGATCCCACATTGTTCAAGGGTGAACTGTACTATTTTCATTGCGGCATATATTCTGCATTTACAATCAAAGTATGTTTAATCAAAAGGAACATAATTTGGCTAGTTATAGGTATTCTCAATGGGAAAAAAACTTGATGCTTTTATAAGTTTAATAAAAGTTGGTTCAAAGTATATATTTTGCTATTAAATTCTAAGAGTAGTGCTTCTTTTTACTAGGAAAAACTTTCGCCAGACCAATTTTATTGCTTTCTTTTGATGTGAACATAGTTGTTTCCTGAATATAAGATTGACTCCTAAACAAGAGGAAAATTAAAAGTGAGTATAGCCTGATGAGTGTTGCTCAGTGGTTGAGCATTGACCTATGAACCAGGAGGTCAGGGTTTAAATCCTGGTCAGGCTATATGCCCAGGTTGTGGACTAGATCCCCAGTATGGGGCATGCAGGAAGCAGCCAAACAATGATTCTCATCACAGATGTTTCTCTCTCTCAATCTCCTTTCCTATCTGAAATTAAAAAAAAATATTTTAAATAAATACAAGTGAGTGTAACATGATATTATACATTTGTCAAAACCAGTAGAACTGTGTAATATAAAGAGAGAACCTAAAATAAATTATGGATTTTTGTTAATGACAATGTGTTAATATTGGTTCATCAATTGTAACAAATGAACCACAATGATGCGAGATATTAATAGTGGGGGAAACGGTGTGTGTGTGGAGGTGAACAAGGTATGTGAAACTGTGCTTTTCTACCGTTTTCCTGCAAATCTAAAATTGCTCTAAAAATAAAGTCGGTTAATTAAAAAGAAGCATGCAGAGTTCTACCCCTTTTCTTTCTAGAACATTGAAAGATCACAAAGTTTACTCTTATTAGGAACCACTGGTATTTTAAAATTTTATTTCTTATTGGGGTATAATTGATATATAACATTACATTAGACTCAGGTGTAATGCAATATTTAACATCTGTATGTATTGTGAAATGATCACCACAAGAAGTTTAGCCAACATTCATCACCATACATAGTTATAGAATTTTTTTCTCTTGTAATGAGAACTTTTAAGATTTACTCTCAGCAACTCCCAAATTTATAACACACTATTATTAACTATAGTCACCATGCTGTAATATCCCCCTGGCTTATTTATAACTGGAAGTTTGTACCTTTTGATTCCCTTCACCCATTTTACCCATTACCATGCCTCTGGCAACCACCAATCTATTCTCTATATCTGTGAGCTCAGTTTTTATTTTAATTATTCCATATATAAGTGAGATCATACAGTATTTATCTTGCCCTATCAGACTTATTTCACTCAGCATAAAGTTGTTGCAAATGGCAAGATTTCTCTATTTTTAATGGATGATTAATATCCCCTTACATATAGACACCACATATATTTCCCTCCTATTCATTCACTCACCAAATTCTGTTGGTTAATCTTTCATAATTTTGCTTGTGTTTATCAAACCATTTGCATCCTTTTGTCACTATCTTAAGTCATGGCATAATAACCTAATTGCTGAAAGTGTAGCTAGGTGACACTTTTCTTTAGCCACATCCCTGTTACAACAAATACTCAGACTCTTTCTTTTGTAACTCTCTCTTTCCCATATGGGACCTTAATTCTCATGTGGGTTCAAATCCATCCATTCTAGATGCTGGGACAGGGTGACTAACCTTGGCAATTTGCCTAGAACTGAGGTATTGTCTGGGATGAGGGATTTACTATAAAACTTGGAAGCCGATGGCAAATAGGGATAAGGTAGTCACCTTGCTCTGGGGTGACAATAGACCTTGGTTCCTTCTACTGCTACCTCCTCCTCATGAATGTGGAAATTGAATTCTTATTTGACATTCTAATTTCACTGACTTGATTCATTTAGGTCCTTCTCCTCCTGAGTCCTTTGCCACTCATTTACTGCAGGAAAGCCAATTCTTTAGTACTTTCATTTCCTGGAGAGTCTTGAGTCCTGAGACTGAGTGATAGTCCCTAGAGTGGAACGTAGGAATCTGCTTCTCATCAGGTGCCTCTGAACAATCTGTTTTTAAAAATTTATTTACACATTTTTATTGATTTCAGAGAGGAAGGGAGTGGGAGAGAGAGAGAGAGAGAGAGAGATAGAATATCAGTGATGAGATAGAATCATTGATTGGCTGCCTCTTGTGCGCACTCCCCCTTGTATCCCCCATGGGGGATTGAGCCTGCAATCCAGCATGTACCCTGCCTAGAAGTTGAACTCTGACCTCCTGGTTCAAAGGTTGATGCTCAACCACTGAGCCACACCAGCTGGGCAACAATCTGTTTTTAATATCTCAATCCTTATTTCTTGTTTTTCAGGTAAACCCCCATTAGTTGTCTACCTCATTACACAGGGATTGCTAGATCTCAGATCCTGGCAACTCTGAATTTGGCCTTTACTATTGCTGGGTCTGCATAATCAGTATTCAAAGTATGGGACAAGATATGTAGGTTAGGGAACTCTAACTTATTGCTCACACAGCAATTTTCTTCTTGGGAATTGACTGAAAAAAATTTTTTTTAGAAACAGCTATTTAATTTAAATAGAGTAAAATGGACTGATCTGCTGTATTCATTTGTAATTTGGTACATGTAATGTGAGTTTAAATAGTGAACTTTAACTCAGATTAGCATTTGAAGTGCTCGTGTTGAAAACATAACACAATAAGAGAATTGATTTTATTCTGGTTGTCTGTTATACTTCATTTTAATGTAAATAGCCTTCCACATTGCAAGGCCCTGTAGTTGACATCTATGTAGTTGACATCTATGGCTATCACATGAATTAAAAATTATTCCATATCAAGATGAATCGGATTATGGTGAAGCTATAACTTGTGGGTTTTCCTTCTAGCCCTATGGGTCTGTGACTTCACATGTTATGCACTAAAATGTGTTGGGCAGCTCATGAATCTGAAGACAGATGCTGCAGTTTATTCATAAATGTGTTCAGTCTATTGTACTTTAAAACTGTGTTTAAATGTTAATTGAAATTGTGTTAAAATTTTGAGGATATTATTAAAGAAATTTAAGACACAAAATAAAAAGTTTTATACTTTGAAGAGTCTTAGCCAATGCTTATACCTATCCAACAATTCACACTTCCATCAAGATGTAGAATATTATCATCACTCCAGAAATTTTCCTCTTGTCTTCAATACAGTCCTCAACTGCGTGGCTCCCCCAGACAATCATAGTTATTTCCACCACCATAGAATAGATTTGTCAATTCTAGAACTTCATATAAATGGATTTATACAGTAAATAGTCTCTTTTGTCTCATTTTTCACTGAGCATTATGTTTTTGAGATTCATCTGTTTTGGTGCATGTCTCATTAGTTCATTTTAAACATGTACTATCCCAACAGTTTCATTTAAAATGGAAGAAAGGTCTTGCTTAGAGAACAAGAAATATTCCTGAACATATTCAGCCCTACCACAGACTACAAAAATGCCATTAAATCAATAAACCTGTACACAAGGGATACTAAATACGATTCTGTGCTTTTGAAAATAAGACCTTACATTTATTTATTTATTTATTTATTTATTTATTTATTTAACTTCTTTCAAAAACTTATGATGATAGTACTGATAGAATTCAGACTTCTAGATTAAAAACAGTTCCACTTGAAGGCAGTTTGCAAGAATTTGAAATAGTTGAAGTTAGAATATGTAATATTATTAACAGAAGTTATCTGCTTTAATATTGGATATATCAAAACTTAATACTCCATAATAACATATGAGATAAAAAGTTTTATTGTTGGTAAAAATAATTATGTAAACATAGATAATTATAATATATAATTAGCCACTAGCCAGTAGCTATGATGCACACTGACCACCTGGGGGCAGACCTCTAGTGGAGCTTCCCTCTAGTGGTCAGTGTGTTCCCACAATGGGATCACCACTCAGGTGCCAGAGGCTGGGCTCATGGCTGGCAATGTTTAGCTGTGGTGGCATGAGCCTCTCCCACCAACGCTCCCCCTACGTGCCCAAGTAGCTGTGGAGCCAGGATGAGTGGGAGCAGTGTGGCACCCAGCCTGAGTTCAGGCTCCTCCCCAGCGACCTGCTGCTCCATGCATTACGTTGTGCTGTGTGGGATCGATGAGGACAGTGGGCTGGAGTCCAATGAGCTGGTGGGTAAGGCTGGGCTACAGTGGCGTGGAGGTCACTGATTCCTGCAGGCCAGGCCAAGGGACCTCACTGGTGCACGAATCTGTGCACTGGGCCTCTAGTTAGTGATAACTGTTTACTGATCACCTACCATGTGTAAGAAGATATACTAGGTTGCTGGAAAAGGGAACTTTCAGGCAAGACAATGAAAAATAAAGTAGATTAAATCACAGTCAAGTTTAAGGTAAGATATTATATATTCATAAAATAAGAATAATACAAAATACATTATAGTAAATACCAAATTAAAGGAAAGAGAGACTTTTGTGGGATTTCACATGGTAGGTGCAACTACACATCAGCATGGTGCAAATGCAATAATATCAATAGGTATCTCTGTTCTTTTGTGTTTTTATTTTTTATTTAAAAATGTATATTTTTGGAAGTAGAGGTTCTAAAACATATTACTTTGGATTGAGACTCACAATTCAAATCATCTTATTAAAGACTTTAAATAAAGAGTTTTTGTTTTACCCAGTAAGAAATGGGATTTATTTTGGTGTTGATTTTTAAGAAATAAACTTGCATTAAATAGGATCTAATTTCAGAAAATAAATTTTTCCATATTATATATAATGGACTTAAAAGATCATTTTAATCATTTAAGTATTCTTGAAATGAGCAGGTGGAGAATTAAAGCCCTAAATTATAAAATCTACTTCAAAATCTATGAATAATATTAGGCTGTATCACTTTTTGTAACTTGTGCCATTAAGAATTAGCACCTAATGGAAGAAAAGGATTGATTTTAAGCTATTTGTACTTGTCATTTTAAAATTTCTGAATAGTATTCTATTATATGCATATACCATAATTTGAGTTATTTCTAGTTTTTATCATTTATAAGTAAAGCTAGCACAAGCATTTATGAAAAGCTTTTTTTTGTATGTGTGTGGACATATGTTTCTATTCTCTTGGGTGACTATGAATAGAACTGTTGAGTCAATCTGTGGGTGTATGTTTACCATTAAAAAAACACACATTGCCAAACCATTTCCTAAAGTAGTTTTACCAGCTTTTACTCCTACCATTAACGTAGGAGAGTTCTGGTTTCTCCATATCCTATCCAAAAGTTAGTATTATTAGTCTTTTTAATTTTAACCATTTTTGTGGGTGTGAAATGACATTTATTACAGTTTTAATTTGCATTTCTCTGATGACCAATGATTTTAAATACTTTTTTATATACCCACTAGAGGCCCAGTGCACAAAATTCATGCTCAGAGCAGGGAGGGGTCCCTCAGCCTGACCTGCACCCTCTCCAATCCAGGGGCCTTTTGGGAATGTCCAACTGCCAGGGATTGGGCCTAAACTGGCAGTTGGACATCCCTCTCGCAATCTGGGTCCTCTGGCTCCTAACCACTCACATGCCTGCCTGCCCTAACCATTCTGTATGCCTGCCTGACTCACTTAACTGCCCTCCCCTGCCAGCCTGGTTGCCCCTATTAACTTCTTAAAAAAAAATCTTATCCCCTTCACACACAGTTGTATTTAACTTCCTTATTGGCTTCTCCTTCTCACACAATTTTTCTCTCTCCTTCAAGTAATACTTTTTCCCACTGACTCATCTTTTATATAGTTTTCTTTCTTCCTTATTTCCTACTTCTGTTCCATCATCTTTCTTCCCATCTTTCTCCTACCTTCCTTCCTTCCTCACATTCCTTCTTTCCTTTATCTTTACCTCTGCCCTTCTTCCCCTTTTCCTTCCTTCCCACCTTAATTTTTTTCTTCACTTCCTCCCTCAGACCTGCTTTGCTCCCTCCCCCATTTCTTCCTTCTTCCCATTCTCCTTTTAAGCTCTACTGGCTTCCCTTTAAAACTTTCCTTCCCTTTCTCTTTCTCTCTCATCCTATCTTTCCCTTACATTCTTCTCTACTTACTTCCATTGTTTTAATATCTATCTTTTTACCTGCCTAATTATTCACTGTCATTTATCATTTTTCTTTTCTGACTCCTACTTTTAAAATCTATTCCCAGTATACAACTATACTTGATTTTTATTATAGCGATTACAGTTCACTCATACATCCTCTTTCCTTCTTTAACTCTGCTCTCTACTGACTCCTTTATAAAGTTCTTCTCTCCCTCCTTCTCTTCTTAAAGCTTCCATTTGGGGAGGTGTTAACCCCCAGCCCAGGATTCAGCCCAGGCCAGATGTTCGCTGTCCCCCTTCCTGGGCCTCCCTGCTGCCGTCCTGCTCCCATTCCCTGCCTGGGATGCCTGGCCCAGCGAGGGTGGCCGAGACCTGTGCGGTCCGGACACTGCTGCTGCCACGAAGCAGGAGCACCTCCACCCAGAAGGCCTTGGACTGTCCTCCACTTTGTCCCAACCCGTGGGTACCTCCTTGCCAACAGCCTGCACCAGGGGCCACTGCCCTCCTCCTGTGTCTGGGCAGGGCTCCTGCCCCACCCCTCGCCAGACGCACCTGCTCCCCCCCCTCCCGCATGCAGCCCAGAGTTTCCTTCCCTTTTCCATTCCTGTGTCTTTTTCTTGTTCCCTTTCTGTATTTCTATTTCTCCTCTAGGCCTGTCTGCATGCAGGCCTGCCTTCCTCTCCCTCTCCTTTTTTTATCCCCTCCTATTGTATCCTATCCTATCCCAGGCCTTCCAGCTGCTGAGCAGAGGGCGGGGATGCAGCCTGCGGATCAGGTTGTGACTTGATGACGTAATGGATAATTTGCATATTTCTCTATTATTAGTATAGACTGATCATTTATAAATCTTCCTTTGCTAAGTGCCTGCTCAAGACTTTTGCCCATTAAACAAAATTGTTTGTTTTTAACACTGAGTTGAAGGATATTTTGATATCATCCAGAATTTGTGTATATGAAGAGTATTTTCAGCTAGGTTTATCAAGAGTATTTTCTTGTAGTCCATGTCTTGTTTATTCATTTTCTTAATGATAACTTTGGATAAGTAGAAGCTTTTAGTTTTGATTTTAGCCCTTCCTCTCCTCCCCATTATGATGAGTACTTTGTGTTGTAAGAAATCTTTCCCTAACTCGAAGGTCAGAAAGCTATTCTTTCTTCTAAAATACACGTTTTCTTCTAGTAGTTTTATATAAATTTTAGCTTTTATATTTCAGAATGTAATTTATCTTGAATTAATTTTTTATGTTTGTAACGTGAGGTAAGAGTTGACGTTCACTGGGTCCTCTTTGATATCCAGTTATTGAGAACTTACCTTTGATACCCAAACTCAGAATACAATAACTGAAAAGTCTGAATGCCAATTACATTGTACTATGAAGTCGTTTAGCTAATCACTACATATTTTTGCTTGAGACATAGTCATCTTGTAGGTAAGCTAATTGCCAAGACTAAAAATTAACAATCAACTGGTTTTTGTTGAATATTAGAGTAAGTGAGATCCAAAAATTTGTCCAATGGTCTATAAAGACAGAAAACTCTTGCAAGACTTTTTCCTTTTTTTTCCAGATTCCCTCCTGAATAAAACAACAGCAGCAGCAACCACCACCACAAAAGCTGGTCTCCTGCAGTTTCCTGATGTGTTCCAGTGTCTAAGACCCTTGCCTCATGTATATCTGTTGCATGTTATATCTTTTCTGTTAACATGTGGAAGAAGCTCCATATTCATGTTAAGTATACCAGTTCCAAAACATACTGTAGAATCGTATAAAACTCAGCCCTCCTTGGTTGTAACATATAGAAACACACCTCAAAGTTGTTTAGGTAAAAAGGAGTTTGGTTAGATTCAGATACTTGAGAAGTCCAAGCACTGAAGCTGGTGAGGCCAAATATATATTGAAATTTTTCCTTGTGTATCATAAAAATATATTTTTAAAATGTTAATATTTGGTAAATTTCTTATAGCAGTGTAAGTAGTCAACTGCTCTCATTCTCAAAAAACCTATTATGTGTAGATGTGAAAAACTGGAGACTTAAAAATATGCTCTAAGTCAAAGGCAGGGCAAATTACTTAAGTAAAATGGATATAGTTGCCCCAAATAGTAATAATGCAATTTGTATCAGTTTTCCAGAGAATTTTCTGCCATTAAAAAAAAGAGAGAGAGAGAAATCCCTGTTCTTTAACTCAAATGATCTGTATTTTGCTTCCACATTCAAATTACAGTCTAAGAATCAGTTTGTTGAGTTTGATTTAGTGAGTATTAATGTAGGATTTTTTTTAAAATTATTATTATTAAAAACAAGGGAAAAGGAACAGCGCTGTGCAAATGACCTCTGGGTCCGGGCAGGACTTAAATGCTCACATCCCCTCAGAAGCTGTTACCCTCCTTGTCTGCTTTGACGGTTACAGATACTATGTCTCTCTTTGTGCTCTTTGCAAAAAAAGAGCTGAGCTAGTCGAAAAGAAGAGATGGACTGTGTTTCCAATGGTGTGCCGGACTGCGGGCATTTGTTCCTGAGCGGGCTGTGTGCAGGGCCGGGGCTGCATGGAGCGATTGTTTCTCGGGGACCGTGCAGA